>SJYQ01017865.1:238244-267119 GCA_006410935.1 Redunca redunca
TCAAAAGCATCAATTCTTCGGCGCTCAGCTTTCTTCACAGTCCAACTCTCACATCCATACATGACCACAGGAAAAACCATAGCCTTGACTAGATGGACCTTAGTTGGCAAAGTAATGTCTCTGCTTTTGAATATACTATCTACATTGGTCATAACTTTTCTTCCAAGGAGCAAGAGTCTTTTAATTTCATGGCTGCGATCACCATCTGCAGTGATTTTGGAGCCCCCCAAAATAAAGTCTGACACTGTTTCCACTGTTTCCCCATCTATTTCCCATGAAGTGATGGGACCAGATGCCATGATCTTCGTTCTCTGAATGTTGAGCTTTAAGCCAACTTTTTCGCTCTCCTCTTTCACTTTTATCAAAAGGCTTTTTAGTTCGTCTTCACTTTCTGCCATAAGGGTGGTGTCATCTGCATATCTGAGGTTATTGATATTCCTCCCAGCAATCTTGATTCCAGCTTGTGTTTCCTCCAGCCCAGCGTTTCTCATGATGTACTCTGCATAGAAGTTAAATAAGCAGGGTGACAATATACAGCCTTGATGTACTCCTTTTCCTATGTGGAACCAGTCTGTTGTTCCATGTCCAGTTCTAACTGTTGCATCCAACCACTCATTATTTCCACAGCTAGTTGCGCCCCCTATCGGCCTGAACCGGTACTGTCGCTTCCTCCCTAATCTCCCCCTGCCCCACTGTGTTCAGAGGAGCTTGTGCACCTCTGGGTCAGATCACTCTCTCCTCTGCTCAGAACCCTCCATGGCTCCCACCTTTTTTTTTTCTTTTGCTCAGCTGCTAAGTTACATCCGACTCTCTGTGACCCTATGGACTACAGCACATCAGGCTTCCCTGTCCTTCACCGTCCCCCAGAGTTTCCTCAAACTCATGTCCATTGAGTCAGTGATATCATCCAACCATCTCATCCTCTGCTGCCCTCTTCTCCTTTTGCCTTCAACCTTTCCCAGCATCAGGGTCTTTTTTAACGAGTCGGCTCTCCACATCAGGTGGCCAAAGTACTGGAGCTTCAGCTTCAGCATCAGTCCTTCCAATGAATATTCAGGACTGATTTCCTTGAGAATTGACTGGTTTTATCTCCTGGCAGTCCAAGGGACTCTCAAGAGTCTTCTCCAGCCCCACAGTTCAAAAGCATCAATTCTTTGATGCTCAGCCTTCTTTATGGTCCAACTCTCACATCCATACATGACCACTGGAAAACTATAGCTTCGACTATACAGATCTTTGTCAGCAAAGTGATTTCTCTGCTTATTAATACACTGCCTAGGTCTGTCACAGCTTCTCTTCCAAGGAGCAAGTATCTTTTAATTTCATAGCTGCAGTCACTGTCCACAGTGATTCTGGAGCTCAAGAAAATAAAATCTGCCACTGTTTCCATTGCTTTCCCATCTCTGATAAGCACTCTGAGGAATGCTGCAGAGAGACCTAATTTAGACTTGAAGGTGGTAGTGCCTGGGCCACGAAAAAGTCTCCAAGGATGTACCATTTAATGGGAGATTTATAAGCATTTATAAGCATTCTCCAAGTGAAGAGTTGGGGAGGGTTAGAGAATTTCACAACAGCTCTATTCATAAGATAAATCAAGAATAAAACCAATGTCCATCAACAGGATAAGCAGACTGTGATACTTCCATAGCATGGAATACTACTCAGTAATAAAAACAAAGGAAGCTGTAGTACTCATTCATCCAACATACATTTATTAGCCACCTACTATGCGTGTTCTCTAGAACAGTTCACATTGGTGGACAAAACCAATAAAACTGCCTGCCATTGTGGAGGCCACAGAAAGTGGGGGACCATATAACTAGAGTGTACCAAAGGGAGAAATAAAGCAGGGGACTGAGTGGGAAGTGCTGGGTGGGCAATTTAAAGATTGGGTGGGGACTTCCCTGGCAGTCCAGTGGTTAAGAACTGAACCCCAGGGAATGCAGGTTCAATCCCTTGTCCGGGAAGATCCCATGTGCCTCGGAGCAACTGAGCCCCTGTGCCACAGCTACTGACCCAAGCATCACAATGGAAGATCCCACGTGGGACGCAGCTAAGACCTGACACAGCCAAATAAATAAGTTTTTTTCTTTTAAACTGGGTGGGTGCTGAGAAGGTGGCCTTCTGGTAAAGACCTGGAGGAGATAACGGAGAAGCCATGAGGTTGCCAGGGGGAAGGGAAGGAGGATCTGGGCAGAGGGAAGAGCCAGTGCCAAGATCCGGAGGTAGGAGCATAGCCAGTGGGTCTGAGGAAGCTACTGAGGTGCTACTCTTCCTCTGAGGAAAAGGAGAGAGGCCAGCATGGCAGGAGTGAGGGCTTTGGGGAAAGGGGCCTAGAGATCCTCCTCGGCTTCTCTGAGGCACAGAAGCCCAGTGACGGTTTAGGGACAGTGACTTCTACATCTCAGGAATGGGGGAGGGAAGAGCAGCCTGAGCTGAGTTCCCACCACCCTCAGCCTGCGTGTCTCTATCACACAAACGAGCCTGGTGTCAGGAGAGCAAATACATTCCAGTGGCCTGATGCACTTTCCTAAAAGACCAGAACAAAGGAGAGAAAGGTTGGCCTGGTGAAAAAGGAAGGGAAAAGAAGGCTCTAAACAGAGGAACACAGAAAAGAAACTGCTGATACATATTAATACTTACTATATCGGGTCCTGGCAAAGTATGGCCCTTTGTGGTGGGCGTGCCTGCATGATAAGTCACTTCGGTCATGTCCGACTCTTTGTGACCCCATGGAATGTAGCCCACCAGGCTCCCCTGTCCATAGGATTCTCCAGGCAACGATACTGCAGTGGGTTGCCATGCCTTCTCCAGGGGATCTTCCCAACCCAGGGATCGAACCCATGTCTCTTACGTCTCCTGCACTGGCAGGTGGGTTCTTCATACTACTTGTGCCACCTGGAAGCTGATGTTTGTGGTGTGCTTTTATAAATAAAGTTTTATTGAAAAACAACCACACCCATTTCTTCACGTATTGTCCATGGGTGTCTTTGCTAGACCAGCAGAGCTGAGTGGCCCTGACAGATTCACAGCCCACAAAGCTTCAGATCTTTACTACCTGGCCCTTTGCAGAAAAAGTTAGGTGGCCCCTGTAACCGTTAACAATCAGGTAGAACTATATATTAAAACATGAAGTACTTACAGCATATGTTTATATATTAATATATAACTCTATAACATAAAATGAGGTAATTATGATTATAACTCACATCTACTGTAAGTACTCATCAGGTGCTGGGCACTGGATGAAGCTTTTTTTGCCTATGTCATTGTGTTAAATCTATTCAACAGCTCACTAAATTAGGATGTTATCATTAATGCTGTTGTTGATAAAGAACACAGACTCTGGAACCAGGGAGCCTGGGTTCAAACCCCACCGCTGTTGCTCCTGACAAGCTCAGACAAGCTACTGAACCTCTCCCCATCCTGGTTTTCTCTTTTGTTACTTGGGATGATGACAGTGGTGCCCACCCCTTAAGGCATCTAGAGGATGAACTTAATTGATGCAAGTGAGGTGCTTGGGCTATTGTCTCAAACTCCTGAGGTGCTTGCCCTATTGTCCCGAACTCCTGGAGTCATAGGAACTCCTGTTCCTATGACTGTCTTTGTTGACAGATGAGAAAACTGGAGCACAGGAGAGTGAGTTCACTTGCCCACTGGTCCAGTGGTCCAGTTGAGATATGAACCAGTGCTGCCATTATGGTCAGAAGCAGGGATCCAGCAAAGTTGGGAAGAGGGTGATGAAAATCAGCAAGCGTGGAGCTCACAAGAGGCAGACACCACACATCACCCTGGGGAACTTGGGTCTGACCACCTCTCTCCTCACTGTTGTCCTGGATCTTGGAGTTGTTGGGGGTGGGGTTGCAGTGGGAAGGGACCTGGCTGGTTGGCTGCCAGAGGCAACGAGGGGCTGCTCTTCCGCTCACCGCGAGGTGGGAAGAGGCCAGTTGAGCTTGAATGGAGGAAGTCAAGACAGTGCTGCCTTATCAACACGGAGTCTCGAGGGATTCAAAGAAATGGGCAAGGCTGGGAGGGAACAGGCCATTGTTTCAGCCACTGGGCTGACCCCGGAAGAGGCTGGAGATGGAGGACCCACTGATCGTACAGCCGGACTAGATTGGGGCAGGGAGGGCACAAGCTATTGTTAGCACCTCCGGGCTACAGTTTCACCTGTGCACCTACTTCTGGCTGCCAAAGAGAAGGAGGAGCAGATGAGGGGTTTCGGGAGCTGCTTCCTGCTTCCTGCCTGTAATCCACCTCCCTGGCTCAGCCTGAGGCACCTCCCTTAGCTTTCACCTCCAGCTAGATGATTACTTTCTTTGGACAGGAAGCTGCCCTCTCTGACTCCATCCACGTACCTTCCCTCCCCCACCACAGCCTGAGATGGCGCCAAGAGTCTTGCCAGGGGCACAGATTGCCTGCTGACAGCCAAACTATCATGTGTCTTAAGCAGAGGGCCCCGCACTCAAACCTTGCATAGAAATGAACACCTTTCAAGGACACCCAAAGATTTCCACTAAAAGAGAAAGAACTGTCAGAGCAAGGAAAGAATGAAGGAGGTATTAGCATGTAGAGAAAAACAATAATCACCACCATCACCACGAATAATAGAAAAGTAGGTGTTTTTTTTTTGCCACCTGGGTTTATGTAATAGACAACATAATATGCTCACCAAGCCTCCACCTCCTGGCCGCATAGATGGACTAAACGTCCAGTTGTTCAGTTGCTAAGTCGGGTCCGACTTTTCTGTGACTTTGTGGACTGTAGCCCTCCAGGCTCCTCTGTCCATGGGATTTCCCAGGCAAGAATATTGGAGTGGGTATTCTTATACACTATTAATTACCCTGAAAAACTCTAGTAGGAAATGGTTTGCAAAAGAGTATTTTGTGATCTTATATAAATGGGGTTGGGCCAGAAGTCAAAGTACTGAATTCCAATCCCCAAACCAACATTTTTTGGTGAGATTTCAAGCATGCCCTAATGCAAAATAAAACAGATAAAAACTCTTCCTCTCTTGCTTACTTATCTCGTTAGCGTTAGCTGGGGTGACATAGGATGCAATAGTTAATCAGTGTTTTAAAGAAAGAACTATCCACTCATTGTTCATAAATAACATATTGCTATTAATAGGTGGCCACTGTTGAATTAATTCCAGAAAACCCTGGGGTCCAGGGGCTGTCCAGTGACTCTCTTGGCTAGAATTCCAAAGACCATCTGTGGCAAATATATCCTCCAGAGCACATACCTTTGGCAGGAACACAGCTTTTCTCACCCAGAAAACTCAACCAGAAAAGGAACAGAGAGAGAGCAGAGAAGGAAAAATCATTGCTGTTGCTGTTTAATCACTCAATGGTGTCCAACTCTCTTATGACCCCACAGACTGTAGCCCGCCAGGCTCCTCTGTCTATGGGACTTCCCTGGCAAGAATACTAGAGTGGGTCACCATTTCCTTCTCCAGAGGATCGTCCCAACCCAGGGATCAAACTGAGTCTCCTGCAATGCAGGTGGATTCTTTACCACTGAGCCACCTAGGAAGCCCCCAGGAAAAATCATGTTAGCCCAAAATATATATTTTTTAATTTTGCCATATCAAGATTTTTTTGAATCCTTCTTATATATATATATTTTTTTAATTTTAATTTTTTTAACACCAAAAACATTCTGTATTGGGGTATAGCCAATTAACAATGTTGGGATAGTTTAAGGTGAACAGTCAAGGGACTCAGCCATACATATACATGGATCCATTCTCCCCTAAAACCCCCTCCCACCCAGGCTGGCACATACCTTTGAGTAGAGTTCCATATGTTATACAATAGGTTTTTGTTGGTTAGCCATTTGAAATATTACCTCAAAACATCTTTTAATCTGACCAATGATGGCCATCTCCACAGCCATCATCCCAGTCTATGACACACTGACTCTTCCTTTAAGGACTATAATAATGTCCTCACTGGTCTCATGGCTTTCCTTCTTGCCCCCATAGAATTTGTCCTCCACACAGCAGTTAGTGGGGCTGTTCACAGTTATAATCTAATTGCACTGCTGCTCCAATGACTGGACAGTGCCTTTAGGATAAATACCAAATTTTTAAGCATCTACCACAAGGCCTTTTCACATGCTGTTCCCTCTAGTTAGAACATATTTCCTACCATTCTTGCCATCTCTATATCAAAGCTCCACTAAAGACTCGCTTTATCACCACTTCCTTGGGTACAAGCTGTTTTATCTGTTCCGCTCAGAGCAAGATTTGTCCCTCCTAAGGCCTCATAGCATTTATAATTGTAAGTCAGTGGCCATGGCTATTTACCTGTCATCCTTGCTGTACTGTAAACTCCAGGAAAGCACCGACTGCATCTGCCATGCTCATCACTGTAACCCAGTGCCTTGTACATGGTTGGCACTTAATAAATACGTGTGGTTTGACTTTCTGAGCATGAAAATACTCAAGATCAAAAGAGGTAAAAGTTAAACCATGAGGGAGGTTGCCTTGCAAATCACTAAGGCAAGGATAGACTTTTCAGAAAATGGCATGGGGACAACTCTTATAGAATAAAAAGGAAATTGGACCCCTACCTCACACCATACACAAAAATCAATACCATGCTTATCGAAGCCATACAGTGAGCAAAACTGTAAAAGTTTTAGAAGTAATATGGTGTCAGGGTAGAAACAATTTTATTAAATAAGATACAACACCCACACATCATAAAGGAGAAGAGTTCCAAATTCAATTACATTAAAATTAAGAACTGCTATTGATCAAAAGGTGTCATAAAAAATGGATGAAAAGACAAGCCAAGAGAAGATATTGCACAGCATATAATGATGAAGGACTAGTTTTCAGAATACATAAGGATCACCTACATATCAATAAAAGAAACCAAGCAACCCAACAAAAAAGAAAGTGAACAGGGCATGAGGGGGCATTTCACAAAAGAAACTTAACAGCCCATAAATGCATTAAAATACATTCACCCATGCTGTTATCGGGTAGCACAAACTCCGTTCACAAACAAGAAATTGATACACAGCTACCGGAAAGGCTGCAGTTAAAAAATGTCCCCAAGTGTTGGTGAGGATGTGAAGCAACCTGAAAGCTCAGCTCCTTCTGGCAGGAGGGTAAATTAGCACAAATGCTTTGTAAGAACGGTTTAGAGGTATTTAGTCAAATTAAAGACATACTCCTCTTAATATACAGCAATTTTACAGAGGCATGTACCTTTGAGAGACTCCTGCATGGGTGCAGCAAAACCCATAACAACTGGCAACACTGCTTATCCTTAGCAACAAAAAGAGAACAAACTAACATGTTCATCATTGGCGAACAAATATGACCACAAAGGAACCACAGTGACCACAGGAAGAATGGATCTTTCCAGGGTAACCAGGAGCCAAAATATAAAACAATTCATATCACAGAATTTTAAACTTATAACGTTCAAAGCCATAAAGCGTTTAACTATCACATACCTAGATGGTAAAACCATGAAGGAAAGCAAGCTAAAAGTTCTCATAAAATCCTCAATTGTGGTTGATCCAGGAGGGAAGGAGGGGTTGTGATGGAAGATGGGCACGTGGGAAAATGTGAGGAGATGGTGGTGTCCTGGCTCTTGATCTGGGTAAAAAAAACCCCATGGCTGATTCATGTCAATGTATGGCAAACCCCACCATAATATTGTAAAATAATTAGCCTCCAGTTAAATTAATTTAGAAATGTTTTTAACTGAAATATAGCTGGGCTTCCCTAGTGGCACAGGGGATAAGAATCCACCTGTCAATGCAAGGGACATGGGTTTGATCCCTAGGCTGAGAATATTCCACATGCCACGGAGCAAACCAACCCATGCACCGCGGCTTTGAGCCTACGCTCTAGAGGCCACGAGCCACCACTCCTCCAGCCTGTGTGCTCCGGAGCCCACGAGCCACAGCTCCTGCAGCCTGAGCAGCCTAGAGCTGCACGCCACGACGCCTGAGACGCGCAGTAGGGCCTGTGCTCTGAAACAAGAGAAGGCACTGCACTCCAATGACAAGCAGCCCCACTCGCCACGAGAGAAAGCCCACGCACAGCAGCAAAAACCCAATGCAACAGCAACGGCAACAACTAATTAGCTGATTAAAAAAAGAAATACAGTTGATTTACAATGTTGTGTTCGTTTCGGGTGTACAGCAAAGTGATTCCGTTATATGTATAAATAAATACGTATCCATTCTTTTTCAGATTCTTTTCCACTATAGGTTATCATACAGTATGAAACATAGTTCCCTGTGCTATATTACTTTGGACCTTGTTGTTTCTCTCTTTTATATATAGTAGTGTGTATCTATTAATCCCAAACTCCTAATTTATCCCTCCCTCCTTTGGTAATCATAAATTTGCTTTCTGTGTCTGTAACCCGAAAAGACTCTGATGCTGGGAGGGATTGGGCGCAGGAGGAGAAGGGGACGACTGAGGATGAGATGGCTGGATGGCATCACGGACTCAATGGACCCGAGTCTGAGTGAACTCTGGGAGTTGGTGATGGACAGGGAAGCCTGGCGTGCTGCGATTCATGGGGTCGCAAAGAGTCGGACACGACCGAACGACTGAACTGAACTGAAGCCTGTTTCTGTTTTGTAAATAAGTTCATTTATATCATGACATGAGTTTTCAAGGAAATCTGTCCTGACTATTCGTTGGAAGGACAGATGCTGAAGCTGAAACTCCAATCCTTTGGCCACCTGATGCGAAGAACTGACTCGGAAAAGACCCTGATGCTGGGAAAGACTGAAGGCTGGAGGAGATGGGGACGACAGAGGATGAGATGGTTGGATGGCATCACCGATTCGATGGACATGGGTTTGAGTAAACTTGAGGAGTTGGTGATGGACAGGAAAGCCTAGCATGCTCCAGTCCATGGGGTCACAAAGAGTAGGACACAACTGAGCGACTGAACAGAACGGAACTGATAGTTTTTAAAGTGCTAATCTACGTTCCAACATTCTCCTCTAAGCTTGTTTTCTCCCCATCCCTTCCTCTCTCACACACACACAGAGTCAGCCAAAGACTAAGAAAAAACAAGACACATATGCTGGTTTATGAAGAGAAAGAGAAAAGGGACAAACAATGAGACAGAAAATCAAAAGATAACAGAGACGCAGGAAATGAAAAGGGACGAGGGACTGGCAAGAGGCGTCAGTAAGGAAATGAAAAGTGGGGAGACAGAGGGAAATAAGCAGGGAGAGGGTTGTCAAGAATAATGAGGAGGGGGAAAGATACATGAAGCGATACTGTCTCTCTTCTTTCTGTTCTTTTTTCTTTGTATGAATTTTCCCTCTTTTTATTTCTCTCTTTCTCCCTCCATTTTTCTCCCCCTCCATCTCTCTCTGGGTCTCTTTCTCCCACCCCCATCATCATCTTCCTTGCCTTCCTCCAGATCTTTTTCTTTCCCCTTCCATATCTCTCTTTCCATTTTTCTTTCTCCCTCCTTTTCCTTCTCCACCTCCTCTAGAAACACACAAACACACATCTCATACAATCTCTCTTCGTTATTCAGTCGCTAAGTCATGTCTGACTCTTTGCGACCCCATGGACTGCAACGATGCCAGGCTTTCCTGTCCTTCACCATCTCCCAGAGTTTCCTCAAACTCATGTCCATTGAGCAGGTGACGCTATCCAACCGTCTCATCCTCTGCTGCCCTCTTCCTTTGCCTTCAATTTTTCCCAGCATCAAGGTCTTTTCCAATGAGTCGGCTGTTCACATCAGGTGGCCAAAGTATTGGAGCTTCAGCTTTGGCATCAGCCCTTCCAATGAATATTCAGGATTGATTACCTTTATGATTGACTGGTTTAATTTTCTTGCAGTCCAAGGGACTGCAAGTCTTCTCCAGCACCACAGTTCGAAGGCATCAATTCTTCAGCGCTCAGCCTTCTTTATGACCCCTCACATCTGTACATGACTACTGGAAAAACCATTGCTTTGAATACATGGACCTTTGTCGGCAAAGTAATATCTTTGCTTTTTAAGACGCTGTCTCCTTAACACACATTTATTAACACATAATTTATATTTAACACATGATCTCTCTTTAACATATATCTATCACGTAGTTACTCTGTGCCAGACACAGTGCTAGGGAGGCAATAGCTAGGGGAACACAGGATGGCAGGGTCCATCGTGGTGGCCTAGATGTCTGCCACCAGGGTGCTTGTGGCCAGGCTCAGGCATGGATGGACCTGTGGGCAGCCTGCGACTCTCTCCTCCTCATTAATTTCACTATCAAACACTCCCAGCATCACAAGTTGTAGGTCTTATTTATTAAATATTTAACTAGGAGGAACCCAGCTGAGATGAAACCTCTCATTTGTGGCAGCCTCAGGAGAGAAGAACATGGGGCCTGCTGCTGGGATTAAGTGTGGCTGACGGGTGAGACCCAGGGTGCCGGAGGGGGCCACACGCGGGGACATCCCTCATTCCAGAGGCAGAAAGACCCAGAGATAAAGAGAGCTGGGCCTCACATGGGATGCCAAGGGGTGATGGAGCCAGGGACAGGACACTTATAAAAGTCTACGGCCAGAATAGATAAATTCATAAAGAAAGAATGCAGACTAGCAACTGGGGAAGGAAGTGGGGATGGGGAGTGACTGCTTAATAGGTATGGGGTTTCCTTTTGGGGTGATGAAAATGTCCTGGCACGAGACTGGTGTACAACACTGTGAGTGCACTAAATGCCACTGAACTGTATACTTTAAAATGGTTGATGATCTAAACGGAAAAATAATTTGAAAAAGAATAGTCGTAAGTATATGTATTAATAAAACGGAAACACCTTGTTGTATACTTGAAGCTAAGACAACACTGTTAATCAGCTATATAATATACAAAATACAGATTAAAAAATAAAATGGTTGATGGTTAACTCTATGTGAATTTTACTACCATCTTTAAAAAATGGAAAAATTACCCATTATAAAGAGTTCTGTTTCCTCTACTCCAACTATTAGCTCTAAGGCTGATGAACTAGTTTCTTAAAAATTAACACATTTATGTATGAAGTGCTCACTACCCACATCCCTGGACCCCTGCTTAGCACTAGGAACCATCATATCATTTATGCTCACAGTCCTGGGAGGGAGATGCCAACAGGTCCTTGGTTTTACAGAGAGGTGAATCCGCAGCTCAGAGAGGGTAAGTGGCTTGCCCTAGGTCACACAGCTCCAACTCCAGTCCACCTACTGTCTGAGTGTTCTTAACTACCCAGTGCTCTCTGCCAATCCCAGCTGAACTTTATAATCACCTGGGGAGTTTTTTAAATCCCCGTGCCTAGGGATAGTCCTAGACCAATCTCATCACCATCTGTGGGGTGAGGCTCAGGGCATCAGCATCTTTAAAACTTTCAGGTAGACTGCAACTAGAGCCAACCTCACCTGGGGGATTTTGCTGAGATACAGTTTGGGATTGAGCAGGTCTGGGCTGAGGGATAGAGATTCCGCATTTCCAACAAGCTCCCTCCAGGAGATGCTGCTACTGCTGGAAGGTTCTGCAACAGCACATCCATGATGACGGAATGCTCATCTGCAAGGTCTGATACAATGGTTACTAGCCACACATGGTAACTAAGCACGTGACATTTGGCTGGTGCAACTAAGGGAGTGACTTGTTTATTTTGTTTAATTGTAATGAATTTTTAAGTGGAAATAGCTCTGTGGGGCTAGCGGCTACCTTACTGGGCAGTGTAAGTCTAGACAAATTCCAAGGAAAGAAAGATGCAAGACATACAACAGGTTAGAAAAAAATGACATTCTTGAACTTGAATAAATAACGCAGAGTCTTGAAAATAACCCAGAGCTCATTCTCTTTGCCTGTGTCATTTTTCCTTTTAATTTTTGGCTGCACCACACAGGGTGCAGGATCTTAGTTCCCTGATCAGGAATGAAACCTGCACACCCCGCAGCAGAAGCTGGGAGTCTTAACCACTGGATGGCCAGGGAAGTCCCTGACTGCATCTTTAAGTGACCCAAGACCTGGCACAAAGGATGAGAAGACATCTTTGAGAGCCAGAAAGTTGATTCTTCTCCATTCTTTTTTTTTTTTTAAAGCATCTCTCACCTGCTCAGAAACCCTCGCCTGTTCCCTTCATCAGCCCTACCTTGGGTCTCCCCAACCTACCCCTTTCACCATCTAGGCAGAGTCCTCTAGGAAAGAGACCTCCAGCCTCACCACACCTGCTCCTCATCTTTCCTGCTCCCTAGAGTGACCCAAATCAAGCCCACACCTCTCCTCAGGTCTCTTCCTAGCTCAAGTGTCAGTACCAACACCCTCTGTCTTCACCACCCTCCTTTCTCCCCTGCTTTATTTCTGCACTGTAGCACTTAACCACACTTAAACTGGAGCCTTTATACGGTCCTTGGTCTGTCCCCCAGCTAGAATGTTAGCTGCATCAGGGCAGAGGTTTGGGTCTGTCTGTCTGTGTCTTTGTTCTAGTGCTTGTACTAAGGAGAAAACAGAGCTTCAGCCACCTGTCAAGCATTCACACTGTGCCAAGCATGAGATTTTTCATTCATCATATTGATTTCATCCTTACAACATCCCTGGGAAGAAAATACTATTCTGCCTATTGTACAGATGAAGAAACTGAGGATCGCTGCAGTATCTTCCTAAAGGCAACACCAACTGTCAGAGAGGGCCCCAGTCCTGGCTGACCTCAATGTCTCTCAACTATTCCCTTCTACTATCTCTTCCTATAGGCATGCCAACCTCTCTGAAGCACACATCTTCCCAGGCATAACCTGAGCATCTGCCCCATCTGGGCCTTTGTTCCTGCCATGCCATGAGCTGTCCCATGAGGTTTCCCCATTTGTTAGATGCGTGACCTTGGCAAAGCACTGGTACAAGCCAGGAGTGGAGGAGACCACCTTTCAGGAAAAAAGAGTAGAGTTAAGATGCCCAAAGAAAGTAAAAGTTGTTTCCAGCAAGAACGAGTCCTTGTCTTTCAGAGCCAGGGATTGAGTTTAGTCTCTGAGCCTCAGTGTGAACATATGTCAAATGGGGGCAAAAATAAACCCACCAAGCCCACAGGACTGATATAAAGATCAAATCAGCCAAAGAGCTTCCCACCCAGCCTGAGGATTCATAAGCTCTCCATAAAGAGAAGCTACCAACTAGACTTGAAAAACACTTCCTCTTTATTAGAGCTCCAGTGAAATTCCAGGCACGAACAAGCATAAGGACTGAAGAGACGAAACCTATCATAAATGTGGCAAATGATCCATTGCGTTTGGGGGGACAGCGAGGCACAGATCCTGTCTGGTTAGTTGGAAGAGCTGTGACTGGCACTAAATGCTTGGAGAGTTTGCTCTAAATCACGTGGTAGCTATTGCACCCTGAAATAAGAGGGTTTTCAGCACCAACAGAAGCACACAATAATAAAGGCAAACTCTTATTCAGCACCCACCATGTGCCAGGCATTAAGCGCTGTTTAAGCCTTATAACAACCCCATGAGACAGGAACTCATGCAATACCCATTTTACAGATGAGGAAATTGAGGTCCAGAAGGTGAAGTACTTGTCCAACATTAAGAGGTTGGAAAGAAGCAGAGCTGGGATTTAACCCAGGTAGCCTGGTTCTACAGCCCTCCCTCTTAACCACTGCTACTGCTACTGCTGCTAAGTCACTTCAGTCATGTCCGACTCTGTGCAACCCCATAGACGGCAGCCCATCAGGCTCCCCCGTCCCTGGGATTCTCCAGGCAAGAACACTGGAGTGGGTTGCCTCTACATTGCTTCAAAGCCGACACAGAACCAAAGAACCCCTCAGTGTCTATGGAACCTGGCGCCACTTCCCCAAAAGCTATCTGTGACGAATGTCTCTAGAGAAAATGGAACTAATGATGTGACCAGGGACATCGTGAAGGAAACACAGACAGCCCGTATGGATCTGGAAAATGCTCTGCATCTTTGGAAACTGAAGAAATGCACATTGCATTTTTTTTCACTTATCTGATTGGTTACAATGTAAAACCAAGGACAGCTAGCAGGGCCACATGATCAGGGAAACAGGACCTCGGAGTTTGCAAAGACACCGTCTAGCTGTTCCTGGCAACCTGGCCCCAAAGCCTGATGTATGACCCAGTCTTGCCACCTGCAGCAATCTGTCCTAAGGAAACAGTGAGGTCCTCGTAGTGTGGCTGGTATTGGAGGAAAAACAGCAGAACATTGTGTATACACAAAAGACCCTATTTTCTGTTATGGAAAACAAAAGGTATTCGTGAGCCAGGTGGAAAACAGGAATGATGCTGCCATTTCCTTTGGAGTAAAAGTCTTCTCTGTGGTCCACACAATCTACCCTTGTCACCTTCCTCCCTGCACCTCCCCTCTCTTGCCTGACACATAGTAGGTGCTCAGTAAACATTTCTGAATGAAGGAATTGATCATGAACGCACTCTTCTCCCCCTTCGCTTCTCCAAGCTTATCTGTCTCAGGGCTGTCCTAGACATGCCTGAGGCCAGCCTTGGGTGTGGAGGCTAAAGAAACAACGGAATCACTGTCTCCACCAGCAGTACTCACCACGCCAGGAGCCCAGAGAAAGTGAGACACGATTTAAAAACTGGGCAACAGAAGGAGAAGGAGAGAGAAAGGAAGGTTGCAGCAGCTTTCATTCCAACATTTTCCAACTCCAGCTGAGACTTCCTTCTATATACTCATCTATATTTACATCAACGAATCTGTCAGTAGCACGCCTGTTGCTGACAGTGTGGGATCTAAAGTTCAGAGAAAGCTGGCTCAGACACCCAGCTAGGAAGAGAAACTGTAAGTAAAATTTAACTAACCCCCAAACCCTAAATCCACCCACTCTCTTCCAAGGAATCCGTGACATCTTTTACATCAAGATTTCTCAGTCTCTGCAATATTGACATCTAGGGTTGGACAGTTTTTCATGGATAGGGGCAGGAGTGTGCTGTCCTGCGCATTTTAGGATGCTTGGTGCATCCCCGGCTTCTATCTGCTAAGCGCCAGTGGCACCCCACCCTCCACATTCGTGACAACCAAAAATACCTCCAGACATTGCCAAAAGTCCCCTGGAAGGCAAAATCACCCCCAGTTCAAAAGCACTGGTTCACATGCAGCCTAGGAAAAATTCCAAACCAATCAACTGTTCTTTCCATACTCCTCCTCAACTTTCCAAATTTCAAGTCACCTAGTCTCCAAATCTCTTTTCAGATTCAAGGAAAGAGGCGGCAACAGTTTTAAGACTTGAATGCAATCTCTAGATCAGATTATTTTCAGTCTGAAAATAATCAGCACCATGGACACAGCTTTACGCACAAAGATGTTCACTGTGCTGTTGTTTACAAACAAAACAAATGACTGGGGATGGTTATAGGAAATATGGTATATCCATAAAGGGGAATGTCATCAGATATTAGCAACAGTCTTTTCTGGAGTTGATGCCAACCCATACAGCACCACTGTGTGAATTTAAATAAGACGCCCCTTTTGCAAGTTGTTAGGTCCATCTGTCAAAAAACTGTCATAATATCTTTATTTTGCTAGAACAAAATACTGAAGCTTTCATCATCTGAGAAATTGAAATAATAAATGTACAGTTATGATAGGAGATACAATACCCTTGTGCAGTATGCACGCTATACAACTATAATACATGGTAGCCCTGATGGTGTTGTCCAAGAATATCTAGTGGCATGGAAATGTGTTTATAAAAGCTTAAATCCATAAGCATAGATGGAATGAAATATATTAAAATGTCACCAGAGATTCTCTCTGGACAGGAGCATATACATGTATTTCCTATTCTTTGTACTTCAGGTATTCAACAAATGAAGAGGATAGGCCTCCTGGAGGAGGTTACTTTTAGGCTGAGACTTAGACGAAGAGAAGGAGTCAGCCATTGGGAGACCTGGAGAAACAACGAGACAAGCATCGGGAAGCGCCAGCACAGATGCCTACAGATGCCAAAGCTGGAAATTTTGAGCAAAAAGGGTCAGTGGGGCCTGAGACAGAGTGGGAGGCATAGAGAACGGAAGAAATGAGATCAAAGACAAAACAGAGACTTTAGTTCAGGAGGGGCCTTGTAGAACCTAGCATATCTATAACCTGCAGTCTCTGATCAGTGAGTAAGCATCTGGGACATTTACCCAACCTACTTGGAAGAGAGATATTCCATTAGCCCACCACGATTAACCAAAGAGCAAAATCCAAGGAATTCTGCTTTTAATCCCAGTACTGAAATTAAAAAAAAAAAGAAAGTGCTGTTTCCAGAATTTTAATAACCTTTGTCAAGAACACTGTTAACTTTCCTCATCACTACTCAATTAACAAACACTCATACATCATACAATGTGGGAACTGTTGGGGGATGTGAGGAAGGTAAATCACTGTTCCCTGCCCTCAAGGCGCTTTCTAATTAGAGGTAAGACACGAGCATACCATCTTACTGCTTTTCATAAAGCAAGCAAGAGTCACTTAGCACTGAGGGTGGTAAGTGGAAGGATTCAGTCATTTCCAAGCCAATAAGAACATCAAATATCAGAGATCCGGACATGGACCCCCACCCTTCCACGCACCCTTAGATCTAACAGCACCCTCCACCCATCCATCCATCCATTTCCATCCATCTATTCATCCACCCATTCATCTTATTACTTTTCAGTCCAGTCCAGTCAGTCACCTGCCATCTATGATCCACTCATATATTTACCCATTCATCCTTTCTTTCTTTCATCCCTCATCCGTTCATCCATCTGTCCGCCACCCATCTACTTATCACCCATCAATCTACTTATCCACCCACTTATAACCCATCCATCCAGTATCATTCATCTTTTCTTTGTCTCATCCATCCATCCTGCTTTCCTTCATTCCATATAACCCATTCACCTATTTGTCCATCTGTCCAACCATTCGCAAATCTATCCAACTATCCACTCATCCAACACTAACTGCATAAGATACTTCTCCCCTCTAAATCATAAATATTCACCAATGATCCTAAACTTTAGACCTGTTATGATTAGGAACAGGCCAAACTGTTAAAATTCTACATTCTAACAACTCTTCCAAAAATTTCTGACTATTCTAATTTGTGCAAGACCCAAATGTTCCAAGTCTTATAAGACCTGCACAGAAGCTGGCCTATTCTCACTGGTTTGAAGTCTTTGATGTCTTCAAAGATGGTACACTTAGAAAGCAGGGTATGGTCAGAAGAAGGGGAAGTTGTGAGCAGACTGCAAAGAGTCTGGCATTGGAAAGAACCTGGCAGTGGGGTATAGGGAATG
Source organism: Redunca redunca (assembly GCA_006410935.1). NCBI lineage: Eukaryota > Metazoa > Chordata > Mammalia > Artiodactyla > Bovidae > Redunca > Redunca redunca. Next base: position 255,520 of record SJYQ01017865.1, read on the forward strand.
GGAGAGGAAGCTGATCAGGGATATAGACAAGGATTGCTGAGATGAGAAAAAAATTTGCCTGGGCCTCGGAATCATGGAATTCTAGTATCTACAAATATTGGTAACATGACCCCTCTGATTGTTTTCCCCTTGAGTTCTACATTGGAGCAATGGTGGTTCAAGTTGATAATCCAGGAAGATGGGGTCTCAAGACAGATGCCAAAGAATAACAGAGATCAAGGGGATTGAGAGCCTTGGCAAGCAAAGGCAGAATAATAACTAATACTATGTAGCACGTAGGACTTTCCTGGTGGCTGAAATGGTAATGAATCTGCCTGAAACGAAGGAAACCTAGGTTTGATCCCTGGGTTGGGAAAATCCCTTGGAGAAGAGAATGGCAACCCACTGCAGTATTCTTGCCTAGAGAATTCCATGGACAGAGGAGACTGCCAGGCTACAGTCCATGGGGTCGCAGAGTCAGACATGACTGAGCAACAAACACTTTCACGTTCACATAGCACCTGCTATGTGTCACGCACTATTCCAAGCATTGGGTCAGAAAGGCCACTCAAATAAGCCCATCCTTCCTTCTTCCCTCTCATCGATCCATTGCTCCACCCATCCATATATAAACACATATAGTGCTAATCTCCAGGCACTATTTTCTAAGTGTAACATGTATTAACTAATTTGATCTTCCCAGATAGGTGTTATTAGAACCCCCTTTAGACAAACTGGGAAACTGAGGCATAGAACACTTAAATGACTTGAGCAAGGTCACACGGCCAGTGACTAGCAAGAGTTAGTATTGGAGCCCCATTCCCCTGACTCTAGAGTCCATGCTGTCAAATCAGCCCTGATGCTTCTCTACTAATAGCAGTCACCAACGCCTAAAACACAGGTTGACTTTCAGAAGACAAGGAAGAACAGAGGCTGTCTGGCTGACCCAGCCCTTAGAGAGAAGGATGGGTAGACTATGAAATGGCTTAGCCAGTGCCTGTCAGATGGCTGGTGTTCCATAAATGCTGATGAATCTCAGCTGATTCTAGCTGAAGCGACATTCCCAAGTACACAGACTAAAATTAACACCTTGAATTCATTCATTCCAAAATTATTTATTCAGTACTGCAGCACTGTTCATAACAGCAAAAAAAAAAAAAAAAAAAAAACAAGAAACCTGGAAACATCCCAAATGTCCATCATCCAGCAAAGTGGATAAATTGTTGTATCATCACAGAATACAATATTATATGCAGAAAAATAAATGACCTCCAGCTACACTCAAATAAGAGAGATGAATCTTAGAAACATCCAATTGAGTGAAAAAAGCAAGGGCAAGTTCCAGAAGGCTAAAATGGCTCAGAAACCACGAAAGTAAAACGTTAGAGTTAAGGCGTATGTAAATGCGTGATAAAACATCTTTAAAAAGAAAGAAAGGGAATGAGACACACCCAATCCAGGGGCTCCCTGGTGGCTCAGTGGTAAACAATCCACTTGCCAGTGCAGGAGACGTGGGTTCAATCCCCGTTCTGGGAAGATTCCACAAGTTGTGCAGAGCAACTAAGCCCATGCGTCATAACTACTGAGCTTGGGCTCCAGAGCCTGGGAACCAGAGCTACTGAAGCCCGCGGGCCCTAGAGCCTGAGCTCCGATACAAGGGAAGCCTGCACAGCACAACTAGAAGCCTGCACAGCACAACTAGAGCACAGCCCCCCGCTCCCTGAACTAGAGAAAGCCCACACAGCAACGAAGACCCACCGCAGCCCAAGCAAACAAAAGAATAAACAAATAAAATCACACACCCAGTCCAAGAGACAGTGCTGCCTTTGGGGGAGTGAGTCGGGGAGGGGTGGGAAGCCAAGGCAGGGTCAGAGGCTATAGGTAGAAGTAAATTACTGAGCATGTTCTAGTTCAGGGGGATCCCCAAACCAGCAGGATCAGCAGCTCCTGGGAACTTGCTAGAAATGAAAATTCTCCCGTTCCACCCTAAACCTCTTGAATCGGAAACTCTGGGGGCAAAGCCCAACCACCTGAGTTTCAACAGCCCTCCAGGGCACACTGGTGTGGGCCCTGCTGCTGCTAAGTCGCTTCAGTCGTGTCCGACTCTGTGCGACCCCACCAGGCTCCCCAGTCCCTGGATTCTCCAGGCAAGAACACTGGAGCGGGTTGCCATCTCCTTCTCCAGTGCATGAAAGTGAAAAGTGAAAGGGAAGTCGCTCAGTCGTGTCCGACTCTTAGCGACCCCATGGACCGCAGCCCACCAGGCTCCTCAGTCCATGGGATTCTCCAGGCAAGAGCACTGGAGTGGGGTGCCATCGCAAGCATCTCGGCCCTACAGCAGGTGACCCTGACGCTGCAGGGCTGCGGACCACACTTTGGGAGCCACTGTTCTAGTTCTTGACTCAGGTAGCAGATCCATTAGTGTGTTTCCATATAGTATTAAAATAAATAAGGAAAAATAAACGAAAGGAGAGACAATATTCAGAATGTGTTATGACCCTAGAACAGGATTAAAGCAAGTCACTGTTCAAATAAGGTGCAAGAAAACATCATGGAGTCATGGATTTAGCTACTGTAGGTGCCAAGCTAGGGCCAGAGGGGTGACCACGACAGACCTAGCCCTGGCAATCACGGATCTACAGTATCTGCTCTGATACTCTCCCCCATTCTGACACTTTTACAAAACAATCATATCCACCACATGCTTCCATGTATCTTTTAATCCTCTTATGATTTCCTGGTCGTAGGACTATTATGCCCATTTTACAGATGAAGAGACTGAGGCACAGCTACTGGGAGTTGGAGCTAAGATGCACAACTGGGGCTACCTATTCCCAAACCCTTTGCTTCACCTTCACCAGTATCACCTCCCCTCCCAGTCTCTTCTCCTTTTAGCCTCCAACCCTGGTGCTATGAGTCAAACAAGCACGTCCCTCCATGGACACCACAAACATTTCACAGTAGCAAGTGAGGTTCAGCAGAGGTTCCCATGCCCATTATTACTAATAAAGGAAATAATAAAGGTTAATGGAACAAAAACATACAACAGGTTCTCCAAACTTATGGTTGCAGGCAGGGGGTGGGGGAAGGATGGGGAGCAGGGAGAGTTAGGGAGCTTGGGATGGACAGGTACACACTGCTATATTTTAAATGGATAACCAACAAGGACCTATTTTATAAGACAGGGAAATATCCCAATACAAAATAAGAAGTCTTTTTAAAACAAACAAACCAAGAGTGCCTCTTCAAATAAAGAAAATCCCCTTGCCAAAATAAAAATTTTTTTAATAAAATTAAATGGATAACCAGCAAGGACATACTGTAGAGCGCAGGGCATTCTCTTCAAGGTTGTGTGGCAGCCTGGATGGGAGAAGAATTTAGGGGAGAATGGATACATGTATATGGATGGCTGAGCCTCTTTGCTGTTCTCCTGAAACTATCAGAACATTGTCAATCAGCTATACTCCAGGATCAAATAAAAAGTTTAATTTTTAAAAAAGTTTTAAAAAAGGATATAGCAGGTTCTGGAAGGTCAGAAACTGGGTAACCCCCTCACAGAGCAAGTTCTAGGTCTGTATCCAAGTCTCGTTTAAAACGAATCTGTCGGTTTTATTCTTAAGATCAGACTTCGCCCTCCTGCAAACGCTGCTTGTATAAAAATACTTTAAAATTGGTTTAAAATTATATAATACTTTACGCACAGACCTAAAATGAGAACAGAACTTAACAGCATGAATATTATTTACTGGCAGGTGGGCGATGAAATTGCGTTTTCCTTCATTGCTCCATGGAGGGGGCGGGGTGGGCCTCTTAAATAGTGTTGTTTGGGGAAGGGCTGCTAATACCCAGAGTTCCAGGTCCAACCTGAGTAAAGAGCACCTTATAGGAAGACCCAAGAATGTTCCCAAGCTGAAAAGAAGATAAAGCCGCCTCTGACCCAAGAGAGACGACAAAACTTGATCCGTATTTAACTCTGGAATTTCGCGCTTCAGAACTGGGATCTCTCTCGCATTAGCTGCCTTAAATAAGTAGCTTCCAAAAGCACAATTCATTCCAAGATAAAGTCTCAGCTTTTCAGAGGAAAAAAAGTTACTTATCTTCGTCTTTCCTGGGCACTGGCACCGTCTCTGGCTCCCCACATCCCTGGGGTGTTAAGAATTCACTAGGAGATCGATAGCTAGCCGGAAGCAGCTGAATAGCACAGGGAGCTCTGCGATGACCTAGAGGCTGGGATGCGAGGGTGGGTGGGAGGCTCGGGAAGGAGGGGATATATGTATACCTGTAGCTGATTCACATTGTTGTCCAGCAGAAACCAGCACAAAATTGCAATGCAATTATCCTCCAATTAAAAAAACAAACAAACAAACTCAACAGTGGGGCCACCAAAGTCCTTGTTCACCCCAAACTGCCGGGCTTTTCAAGATGCTAAAACCAGGACAGGGTCAGGCAAACTGGGACATCTGGTCACTCTACCCAGACAAGGACTAATGCCCGGTGGTTTTTGAAACCCGAGTTGCTGAGCCCACCCACCTGGATTCCTCTCCTGGAATGTTCCTTGTCTTCCTCTACGCTCCCAGGAAGTGAGGGAGAAGGGAGAAAGAAGAAAGACAGACACTGGGGGAAAGGGGGCGATGTAATCTAAGTGCAAAGCTGAGCAGGGTTCTACTGCCCAACTCTCAGGAGTCGCCTGGGATGGCCACAGCAACTGTCCTAGGCCTGCGGTCTCCATCCTGTGTTGGACCCTTTGGCTCAGAAGGAGGAGAAGGGGCGGGGCAGGGAAGCTAATTATACACTTTGAAACTCCCTCACCTTGTCACCCACAAAGGAAGGAATCAGGGGAGAGGAAGACAATTTTACCTCAGACCAAAGAGAATAGAAAAATAGGTCAAGTGGCCATGCATTTCTCCTCCCCGCCCCCAACTTAAAACTTCCAGAGAGAAAGGAGGACGCAAATGGGTTTCCAAAGGGGAAATGGGGAGGGAAGGGGTAAATTAAGGCTTCGGGATTGAGATAAACAGACTACAGCCCAGGGAACTATATTCAATATTTTATAATAATCTATAAGGGAAAAGACTCTGAAAAAAAATACATATGCCTAACTGAATCACTTTGCTGTATATCTGAAACTAACAACATTGTAAATCAATTGTATTTCAATTTAAAAGAAAAGGGTGCACGCTCAGATTAATAAATCCAAACCAGCCAGTCAACAGAGGGGCCCTTCTCTCCCACTCCTACCCAGAGAGCCTGGTTTCTAGACAACGTTTCCAAAATAGAACGTAAGGAGAAGAAAGTACTCTCCAATATGATGGTTCATGCATTTTGGAGCTTTCTCCGTAATGGGAAACTGGGCTGAGCACTTCTCATGCCTGATCCCCTGTGACCTCCTCGAGAGTCTGCCCAGGAACGTGGACTCAGAAGCAACATCCTCCTCAACTGCAGGAGGAGACTGAGGCTCTGATGCTCAAGGCAGCTCGTGAGTCATCTGAACCCAGGCCTGGCTGACCTAAAGCCCACAGTGCTCTCCCTCACCTCTCTGTTATATTTCACGGTACCACCTGCATCCCTTATGAGAAGTTGAGTTAGCATCCCCGGAAATGTATTAACTGGGGTTTCAGGATGAACGATGGACCCCATATCTCTGGACTGATTCTGCTTTCCTAGTGGTGCCTTCCATTGCTGAAGGAGTGCATGTGTGTGCTTGCTACTGGGCGAGCAATGGGGCAGGGTGTCCATAAGCTCCAGGTACCCCACAGAAATCAAGCCTGAATACTCACCGGAAAGGGACTGAAGCGCCGATACTTGGCACCTGATGTGAAGAGCCGACTCACTGGAAAAGACTCTGATGCTGGGAAAGGCTGAGGGCAGGAGGAGAAGGGGGTGGTAGAGGATGAGATGGCTGGATGGCATCACTGACTGAGTGGGCATGAATTCGAGCAAACTCTGGGAGATAGTGCAGGACAGGGAAGTCTGACATGCTGTAGTCCATGGGGTCACAAAGAGTCAGACATGACTTAGCTACTGAACAACGACCCAACAGATGTCCCCTCAAAAGCCCCAGGGGAAGACTCCACTCTCAAGGGGCCACTGCTCCCCAATTTCTCAAGCACTAACATTTCAGAGATCTTCTTTGGTCTAATAACCTCACGTACACACATGCCTCCCGTCATCCCACCATCCGAACCTAAAACCCACTGAAAACCTAAAACATGGGTACACAGGTGAATCAGATCCCTATAATTTGGAAAATGGGTAAAGAAAGGCATTTTTGTCATTCATCAGACAAACATTTATGGAGTACTTACTTTGTGCCAAATGTGCTGGGGTGGCAGTGGGGAAGAGGGTGGCAGGCATAGGTCTCACAGCCTCAGAGGTCGACTTTTTATTGCCGAGGCACCAAACCAAAGCACCCTTCTCCATCAGAGACCCCCTTCTGCCACACTGAAGACCCCACTCCGTTGCTAAACTTCACACCAGAGCAGGCACACAGCTTCAAATGACATCCTCACCCCTTCTAATTTCTCCGACTGGCACTTAATGCTATCACTTCCGCTACTCTCCACACATCCACAACCCTTTATGCTAAACCCTTGAGGCCAGATGCACTTTGGAGCTTAGAACACGGTGCTTTTAAAGGGATCACAGGATGGGAATGTAAAATGGCACAACCACTTTGGAAAACAGCTTGGCGTTCTCTTACAAAGCTAAACACATTCTTACCACATAACCCAGCAAACCTACTCCTGGGTATTTATCTGAGAAATAAAATGTATAGTCCCAAATGTTCCCACTAAAACCCATCTACCAATGTTTGTAGCAGCTCTATTCATAATCGCCCAAATTGGAAATACCCAAAATGTCCTGGGAAATGGAAGAAAGCGCTCTGCTCCAGCCATCCCATGGAATACGACTCAGCACTCAAAAGAATGAATAAATGATACACACAACATGAATGGGCTTCCAAGGCTGCGTACTGTCTGCTTCTATTTATACGAGCTCCTAGAAAAGGCAAAACTATAAGGATAGAAAGAGTCTTCTCAGATGGCCCAGTGGTAAAGAATCCGCCTGCCAATGCAGAAGCCGTGGGTTTGATCCCTGGGTTGAGAAGATGCTCTGGAGGAGGAAATGGCAACCCACTCCAGTATACTTGCCTAGGAAATCCCATGGACAGAGGAATCTGGTGGTCTACAGTCCATGGGGTCGAAAAGAATCAGACACAACTTTGTGACTAGACAATAGCAATAAGGATGGAGAAAAGATGAGGGCTTGCATAGTGGGGTGCTGACTCAAAGAGGACCAGGGGATATTGTAGGTTGATGAAATTATTCCCTATTTTGATTCTAGTGTTGGCTACATGACTGCATGCATCTGTCAAAACTCAGAACTGTACGCTTAAAAGGGTGAATTTCACTGGAAGTAATTTATATTGAATACTTCAATAAACCCGGTTTTTGAGAAAAAGAAAAAAAAAGAGGATGCATCTATGATGTGACCTGGATACTCCAAGTAAAACTTGTGGACGAATGGCATGGTCAGTCCCTGGAGGCTTGTTAGAAAAGACCCCCCTCAGTGACTTCATGGTGCAATGGTAGCCTGTCTGACTCATGCATGCGTGCTAAGTTGCTACAGTCGTGTCTGACTCTGTGACCCCATGGACTGTAGCCCACCAGGCTCCTCTGTTCATGGGATTCTCCAGGCAAGAATACTGGAGTGGGTTGCCATGCCCTCCTCCAGGGGATCTTCCTGACCCAGGGATGGAACCCACGTCTTTTATGTCTCCTGTATTGGCACGTGAGTTCTTTACCACTGAGTTACCTGGGAAGCCCCATCTGACTTCAAACCCCACTCCAAACCTGCTGGACAAGACTCACCATTTTAACAAGGCAATCCTCACACACAGTTAAGTCTAGAAAGTACTACAATGTATAAATAACACTTGCAGTGGGGTGTCTGGAGCAGCACCCCAGAATCAAGCATACCTACAATTTCTTCAGTAAAATATACCAAAATGCACACCATGCTAAGTCGCTTCAGTCATGTGGACTGAAGCCTGCCAGGCTCCTCTGTTCATGGGATTCTCTAGGCAAGAATACTGGAGTGGGTTGCCATATCTTCCTCCAAGGGATCTTCCCAACCCAGGGAGTGAACCTGCATCTCCACGCCTCCTGCGCTGGCAGGTGGGTTCTTTACCACTAGCACCACCTGGGAAGCCCAAAATGCACATCAAGTAGAATCAATGAAGGCCGTAATTTAAGAGAAGACAGTGGGGTCAGCTCCAGGTAGGTTTTTAACTCCTCAATGAGCTGATCTTTTATTTGTCAGGATTTGGGGATTGTGGAGGGGGAAAAAAAATCCCAAGGGAAAAGTCACACTAATTTCTACTTCACAGAGTTTTGCTGTTCTGGAAATATCTGCCACACTGATCTAGGAGAAGAATCAAATAGCCATTCCCCCTTGCCCTTCTAGCATGATCTACTTTTCCGGGTGGGCCAAGGCTCTGATAATATGCTCCAACATCTGCCAGGGTGTCGACGTCTGCTTCCGATGCAGAACATTCCTCTTTAGAGAGTTTTTGATTAAAAAAAAAAAAAAGTGGGCATCTGATGTAAGGGGACTCTGGGTTTCTCACTGAGATTCCCGAAAACGAGGGGTAAAAACCTGGGATCCTGCATGCGCTTCAGAAGAAGGAGCAGGAGAAGACACAGACCAGAGTCTGCGGCTCTTGCCATGGCCCACATTCCTACACAGTGCTCAGGGGACGATCTGCTGGCATCAGCAGGGCTGGAGGGAGATGACATTCACACTCGTGCCGGAACACTGGTGCCGGGAGAGCGTCAGGAGTGAGTGGCACTAAATGGGGGCCTGAGGAAGGCTGACAGATGCGCCTTACTGAGCTGACAGATTTGAGCTCTTTAGAAGTCATCATCAAGCCCGTCACAGCCATATTTAAATCAGCCTTCCCATCCACGAGAACACGGAACCCAGGTGTGTGGTCCAGGCAGCTCTGCTGCCTGGACTCCTTCAAGAGTGAAGGAAACCAATGGAAACCCGAACATCAAAGATTTCCATGTGGGTTTTTCTGACTTAGGAAGAGAAAAATGAAATTCCTGAGAATCTCTTTAAATCTGCTGGCTTCAAGCTGGAGCTGCCGAAGACAGTGGGGTGCGGAAGTGGAGCTGGGTGGGGAGTGGATCACAGTGGCAGAGTGCCAGTGAGCATGGAGAATGCAAGGTTGACTCCTCCTTCACATGACAGTGAGAAATCTGCTTTGCCCACTCACCTGCGACCCTCAGTAAATGCTACTTCCAAGTACACATCATCCGCTCTTAGGTACAAACTCAAAGAGAAACGCCTTCCCCACAAAGTTCTACCAAAGACAACACAGAAGAATGTTCCCAGCACCACAGTCTGGAAATTACTCAAATGGCCCTCAACCATAGAACGGAGAGCTACACTGCAGAGAGTCAACAATAAAGTATCACACAGCATTGAGAAGGAAAACCAACAATGACCTGAAGTGACATGGATCCATCTCACAGACAGATTGTTGAGCGGGGAGGGGGGAGCCAGACACAGAGGAACACAGCCTCTGACTCCATTTCCAGGAGGCTTAAAAGGAATCCAAATGAACCCATGGGGTCAGAAGTCGGGGTAGCAGTAACCCTTGTAGGGGGATTAACTGGAAGGGGGCAGGAGGGGACTTTTGGGGAGCTGGTCACTTTCTTTTCCTTGGCCCAGATGCTAATGGCATGAATGTTCACTTACTAAGCTGGACTTGACTTGGGTACTTTCCTCTCTATATATAAATACAGGGAAATATATACATATACGTAAGTCTTTATTTTTAAAGTTCTACATAAGTACCTAAACATGTTTTTGAATGGCAGAAATATTTGGATACTCAAGTCAATTTTCTGCCCCGGTACCCTGACTCCTTGGTGTTCTCATACATCCCATCTTTTTGCACTGGCCCAGATTTCCTTACCCAGCCCCCATCTCTCTGTCCCCTCCCCTCTCATCCTCTCTTCTCCCCGCGCCCCCCAGAAAGCTCAGTCCTGGATGACTCTGCTTGGGGACAGACTGGGGGAATGGAGAAGCTCTCCCCTTTGACCCTTTGAGAGCAGGACTGTATAATGTGTTTGCTGCCTCAGGCCCAGAGAGTGAACAGAAACTGGCTGCAAACAGCAAAATGCACAAACTCATCACGAAGCTCCTGAGAGCATGAAAGCCAGAGAAAACCTCTCAAGGACTGAGTGCTCCCAGGTCACCTGCATCTCTCTTTTAAGATTCCTCCTTCCAAAGGACTGTTGCCATCCCCTCCCCAACAGTCCTCTGATCTGCAGGATTCAGGCTGGACTGGGGTGAGCTAAGGACACATTTGGACTCCCACCCTCTTCCTTTCCTCTTAGAAGACTCTAAATCCAAGCTCCGGAAGGCAATCTAAAGCCATTTTCAACCCAGAAAACCTGTCAGCCCAGTGAATCCTTCCTGGACACCCCCGACTTATCTGATCGTTCACACACTGACATCTTGCCATTCTCTGTGCCCCCCTACTCCTCCAGGGATTGAGGGGAGACAAGCAGAGTGATTACAAGACACCGGACCATTTCAACAGATCATCACAAGGTTGAAACTTGGGAGGCAAAGACCTGGCTCCTGCCTGGGGCACCCATCAAAATGACATCGTGATTAATGGTACACCCCTCCCAAAAGACAGCCGCTGAACCTCTGAATTTTCACCACCCTCCAAGTAGACTATTCACACACACTCCAAAAGCTCAGAGCCCTCTGTTGCAGTTTCGGCGCCCAGAAGCCCAAATCCTGCTCAAAGTGAGTCCACCAGCCAACACGTTCCTCCAATAAGCAACCCCAGGACCACCCAGGGCTCAGCCCTGTAGGGTGTATAACAGTCAAAACCATACGCAAGGAGGATGGGGGGCTCATCAGTGAAGCCCAGGGACCCAACCAGTCCTGTTCATTTTTACACTGAGGGCAGCCAGTTGGAACCCAGCCGAGGAGCGGCACACTTGGGCACGGCACGGTGTCCGGCCAGCCTGGGGAGCAGGGTGCATTCCCCCCACTTGGAATCTGGGTCATGCTTAGATAACCGCTAGAAAGCCCGACTAATTACCCATCCTTGCCTGCCTACATCTCAACAGATGTTAAGCCCTCCTCAAGGTTTATTTCAAGCAGGCACGAATTTAAAGAAACACGGGGGGATCTGCATTTTAATAGCATCTCCACAGAGGGAAATCTGGACTCCACCTTCTTCCTCTGGAGCTTTAATTTAAAAAAAAAAAAAAGGCATTTACCTGCCCGAGATGTCCACATGGAGGCTGACTTCCTGGTGTCCCCTCCTGGGTCTCTAGGGTGGAAGAAGCCGATTCCAACCCAAGGCCTGACACGGCACCCCAGGAAGGACCCGGCACCTCCTTTTCTCTTGTCCTGTCTTTCTTATGGAAGTAGCTCATCCTGGGTCTTTCAGGTCAGGGCCCCAGATGGGGCAAACTGGCATGTATCCTACACCCCCAAAGATGATGAGATCCCTAATCAGTGGTAGAAGGCAATGGAACCTGCAGACATGGGGGAGAATAAATGCCCCTCATCCCTTCCCAGCCAGC
>SJYQ01017865.1:267278-346379 GCA_006410935.1 Redunca redunca
GGCCGGGGAAGGGGGGAGGGGAGAGAGAAGCGAGGCAAAAAATAACCGAGGAAGGAATCCAGGCAATCCCCAATCCACCCACTCCGGAAAAAAAAAAAGGGGGGGGGAAGGCAGTTAAAAAAAAAAAAAACGCACACCCCCTTTAAGACTCGAAGGATTTGCAAAGGACTCCCCTCGGGATGCAGTGGAAGCTTCAAATCCCCTCCGGGGTCCGGGTCAGGCTGGCATCTTGCAAAAGCAGTGCGCTCGGCCCATTAAAAAATTTTTTATTAAAAAAAATAAAAAGCAAGTCTTTCCTGGGGGGGGAGAGGAAAGGCAGCCCCCAAATTAAAAAAGAAAAAAAAAAAAAAACCTTTCTGTTTTGCTTGAGTTCTTAGACCTTAAAAATGCTGAAAGATCTGTAGCCAAAAAATTAAATTAAGAGTATTAAGGGGAAAGGAAAGAAGGGGAAGGGGGAGGGAAACACTCCGAAGAGGTCTTAAGGAGTCTTGAAGCCGCAGGGTCCCGGTGATTTTTTTTTCCTTCCTGAATCACCAGCGGCTGCCTCTTCTGCCCAAGGAGGAGTGTGAATGTGCGTGTGCGCGCAGCGTTTCACTCAACCGTGCCTCATCTTGAGGTTAAATTGCAGCAATGAAATCCTGAAAATTCCCAACAAGAGGGGAAAAAAAAAACGAAAGAGGGGGAGAGGGATGCGCGGTTCTCTTAGCCACTCAATAGCTGCTCCGGATGCTGCAATGCCTAGCGTCCACCACCCCCCTCCTCGCCCCAGTGCCGCCGCCTCCTTCTTCTCTAGATTTTGCTAAAATAAGACTGGTGTGGAAGGATGGAGGGGGGAAGAGGAAAGAAGTGGGGAAAACGGGCGCAAAGGTCTGAACCACTGGCCAGCGAAGCTCCAAAGAGGAGCGTTTGATGAGTTTAACGCGAGAAAGACCCACCCAAGTGGGGGACACATGACGCCCGCGACCAATCGCAGAGGCCCGAGGGGACCTGGCTCCGCGGAGTTTTGTGGGGGAGAGAGGGGACAGCCGGATGGTCGAGTGGCAAGGGGGAAGTTGGGACGACAGATTTCTCCTCCCTTGGGAGGAAACCTTGTTTTCCAACGGGTTCCATTTCGGTTGCAGACAGCCGGACGCTCCCAGCATCTTGCAAGGAGAAGGAAGGAGGAAAGAAGAAACTTAAGACAGAAAAGGATGGAGATGCAAGTCTAGAGTCCTCTACCCAAATTTGCTCTATTTAGAAATACACCAATTTGAAAAACCGGGAGCATGGTTTGATGGTACTTCTGTGAAAGTTTCAAATCACCGAGGCCCTGCAAACTGGAATGAAATATTGACCCCTATCTTCGGACAGACCCTTAGGGGTGTCAAATCTGAACGGTCAGGAGCAGATAACTAACCAGGTCCTGCTTGGCTAGATAAAGTTCTGGCTTATGTGTGTCCCATGGTGTTTGCTTCCCTCCAGAGCCACTACAGGGCCCTTTTTATATTGTGAAACTGAAAACACACAGAAAAATACCCAGAGCATAAGTACACAGTTTAAGAATTTGCTGTGAAACAAACACACATGTAACTCACCCCCAAGTTCAGATGGAAAGGGCACCTTGTTGCCTCTCTGGAAACAGACATATACCCATTCCCCTCAGCAGTATAACCACATCCTGACTTTATGGTATTAATAACCTTGCTATTCTTTATACTTTTACTACCTTATTGCGCATTCCTAAACAATACAGTTCCACTTTGCATCTCCTTAGATTTTATACGAGTATATGTGGGTGCATGCTACGTCACTTCGGTCGTGTCTGACTCTTTCGCAACCCTAAGGACTGTTGCCTTGCCAGGCTTCTCTGTCCATGGGATTCTCCAGGCCAGAATGCTGGAGTGGGTTGCCATTTCCTTCTCCAGGGGATCTTCCCAATCCAGGGATGGAACCCGAGTCTTTTATGTCTCCTGCATTGGCCTTCAGGTTCTTTACCACTTGTGCTACCTGGGAAGCCCCTTATATGAATATAATCATCAGTATATGCTCTATGATGTCTGGTTTCTTTGGTTCAACATTATGTCTTTGACATAGAGAACAGACTTGTAGTTGCCAAGGGGGATGGAGGGTAGGTGGCAAAGGAGAGGACTGGGAGTTTGGGATAAGTGTATGCAAACTATTATATACAGAACGGATGAACAAGCTCCTACTGTGTAGCACAGGGAACTATACAGTGTTCATAAACCATAATGGAAAAGAATATGAAAAAGAATGGATATATATGTATAACTGAATCACTTTGCTGTATGGTAGAAATTAACACAACACTGTAAATCAACTGTACTTCAATAAGATTTTTTAAAATTGTCTTCAAGATTCATCTACTTTTGGCGCATGTAACTGCAACTGATAACACTTTCACTGCTGACTAGTATTTCAATGAAAGAATAAGCCAGAATCTGTTTGCCTATTATCTTGTTGATACACAGCTAAGTTGTTTCCAGTTGAGGCTCTTAAACAAATTCCTGCTTTGAGTAATCCTGGTACCTATAAGTATACATTCTGTAGGAAGAGCCTTAAGTATGAAATTTCTGGGTGCCTAGTATCATATCTTCAGATTTGTAACATGTCATCAAACTGTCTTCCAAAGTGGTTTCTTTCTACCAAGAAACCACTGAATTTTCACAAAAGCAATATATTGACTGGAAGGCAGGGGGCAGGGAGGAGAAAGGGAAGAGGATGAAGAAGATAAATATTTTTCCAAGCTTCAGCTGGTCGAGTCCTAGTTAGTGCTCTCCATCAGTATTTGTATCAGTATTGTATCAGATACTATATCAGTATCTCCAGGAAGAGAAGGGGACAACAGAGGATAAGATGGTTGGATGGCATCTCTGACTCAACAGACATGAGTTTGAGCAAGCTCTGGGAGTTGGTGTCGGACAGGGAAGCCTGGCATCCTGCAGTCCATGGGGTCACAAAGAGTCAGACACAACTGAATGACTGAACTGAACATCAGTATATGAGTTCATTTGAAACATACTAGAAAAGGTGATACATCTTTACATAAATTCTCCATTCTGTACCTGTGGGTAAGCCTTTACGGGTTGCCTGTAGCACTTTCGAGATTTTCTATCTGTCAAGGTATGGACAAAATGATTAAACCAAGAGTGATCAGAGTTGCAAGGAAATGGGTTGTGTAGGATTCTCAATAAGCATTGAAGATTTTTGTACTTAATGTTTCAGAATTCAAAGGCAAATAGTTAATATGAATTGAGAAATAATCTCACATGCATGGATGTAAATAGCCAGTCATACAAGAAGGCTGCATTGCAAAGCGAACTTATGAACATAATTTGTTATGATGGACTTTCCTGAGAAGACAGTTGAGTTTCATAGCATAAGCATTACCTACAGGCATTTCTAAAGATCCCAGAGATTTTCAGAAAAGAGTTAACTCCTCACTGGGAAAGTCCTTATTAAGATGAAGCATCTATAAATCTTCATAGAAGCCCCACTTTACAGATGGAAATACTGAGGCTAAGAAAGAATTTTAAAATATGCCCAGGTCACTAATGGGTTTGAAACTACTTCTGCCTCTATTGGGTGGAGAGAATTTGATAGAAACACTTTGGAAAACTGGCCATTTTTTCCAATGCTGAACATTTGAATACCCTGTGACCCAGGATTGGCACTCCTGGGTATATATATGCAAGAGGAATGAGGATGTAAGTGGATGTAAGTCCACTCCCTGGGATGTGAATAGCATCATATTCATACTAGTTAAAGACTGGAAACTTCCCAAATGTCTATCAATAGCAGAATAGGTCAATGCACTGTGGAGTGTTTGCACAAGGAGCCCTCTGCAGCAATGAGAATAACCAATCGGCAGCCACCCACAAGTGCTTGGATGAGTCTCACACACACCATTTTGTGCCAAAGAAGCCAGGAGTACAATAGAACATGGTGTGGAATCTCTGTTATATAAAGTTCAAAATGGGCACAATGAATCCATGCTGTTAGAAGTCAAAGTAGTAGTCACCCTGGAGGGCTGGGGAGAAACTGGCACAAGGGGTGCCTTCTGGAAGCTTCTTGATCTGAGTGGCAATGATATGGGTGTATTTACTTTGTAAATATTGTGCATTTGGTAAGATTTCATTAAGCTGTGCACCTATGAGTTGTATAGTTTTCTGTGTGTCCTTTACCTCAATAGAAAATGTTTGGCGTGCTTCTGAATGTAGATTCCAGGGAGCTCTACTCATTACAGTGATCTGTGATAGTTTTCCTTGTGGACTTGAACCATGAAGTCCTACAACAAACTTTGGCAGCCTTTTCACCAGAAGACAAAGAGAAGTCTTCCAAGATGCCCTGACCCAAGTCTAGACAGGAGACAAGCTGGCTGCTTGTCAGAACTGCCTGCAAAGTGTTGTAAATATTTTGAGTCCTGGACCTTCCTTCTGCCCTGACTTTCATTCAGCCAGACTGTAGGGGTACATCTAGGTTTGCTAATCACTGCTCTGGAAGGGACAAACTTACTATTCCTATCTTGCCATTCTCTAGAGTTATCAAAGCAAAGGAACTAAAGAGCCCGTTGATGAAAGTGAAAGAAGAGTGTGAAAAAGGTGGCTTTAAACTCAACATTCAAAAACTAAGATCATGGTATCCAGTCCCATCACTTCATGGCAAATAGATGGGGAAAAAATGGAAACAGTGACAGACTTTATTTTCTTGGGCTCCAAAATCACAGCAGATGATGACTGCAGCCATGAACTTAAAAGACACTTGCTCCTTGGAAGAAAAGTTATGACAAACCTAGACAGCATATTAAAAAGTAGAGACCAAATGTCCATATAGTCAAAGCTATGATTTTTCCAGCAGTCATGCACAGATGTGAGAGTTAGACCATAAAGAAAGTTGAGCACTGAAAAACTGATGCTTTTGAACTGTGGTGTTGGAGAAGACTCTTGAGAGTGCCTTGGACTGCAAGGAGACCCAACCAGTCCATTCTAAAGGAGATCAGTCCTGGGTGTCCATTGGAAGGACTGATGCTGAAGCTGAAACTCCAATACTTTGGTCACCTGATGTGAAGAGCTGACTCATTGGAAAAGACCCTGATGCTGGGAAAGATTGAGAGCAGGAGGAGAAGGGGATGACTGAGGATGAGATGGTTAGATAGCATTACTGACTGAATGGACATGAATTTGAACAAACTCTGGGAGATGGTGAGGGACAGGAAAGCCTGGTGTGCTGCAGTTCATGGGGTTGCAGAGAGTCAGACATGGCTTAGTGATTGAACAATAAGAACCATCAATGGTGGCAATGCTGGCATTTTTGATGTAACAGTTTTTGGCGTTTAAGTGTCTGGTACATCCTAGGTTATTCAGCACCCTTGGCATATGCCCACTGCAGGGTCAGTAGCATCCCAGTCTTGTGAAAAGCGAAAATACCCCCACACATTTGCAAATCCACCCTCCCCTTGTCAAAGTGGCAGAAGAGTCTATGCTTTCATCTCACCAAATGGTATTCCCAAAGCTTGCTTAACTCTAAAGTTTGACATGGTGGAGTTCCTCTCTCTTTCCTCAGAATCTTCCAAAGTCTTCCAACCCTCTCAATTGCTCTATTTCCCTTTTCTGGAAAGAACTCAACTCATGCATGCTAAAGCATGACAGGGATCTAATGGGTTCACTTTTCAAAGACCAAAAATTTCTATATAGCCAAAGGAATGAATTTCTAATATTGGAATCTTACATACCATCCAGCAAATGGAAGTGGATGGGCAAGAAATCATCATAGACTCCTCAAATTAGTGCAGCAGGTAGTTCCTTGTCCTCTTTCCACCATTAATCCAAATTAATAAACACTGACCCAGTAGAAAGATTTATAAACTCATTAGAATTGCAGACAGAAGCAGTTTAACAGTGGGCCTCTAAAAATCAGTCTTAGCCATTGGTTCTAATCTTTAACACATTTGCACGCTGGAGACTTAATTTATCAATCAGCAGCAACACTACCAGACTGGCTTTGAGAATTATATTCAATTGAACAGTGCAGGCATCTCTGAAATAAATGCCCTAAATAAATAACTGCAAATCGCATTCATTTGACTGCTAAAACAATTAGCAACTAATCCACTCATTTTGAGTTGCAAGAATGGATCAGCCAAAAGACATTTGGTCTCCAACTTCTGGTCTGGATACTCATTGGGAGTAAGTACCAAGATCTTTGGGAGTTGAAGAGTATAAACACAAAAACCAAATCTGATAATCCAGACATTTCCAGGCCATGATGTAGGCACTCAAGAGTGAAGCCAGAGATGAAATGTGGCTGTCACTCCAGGCATAACATTACATAGCAGTATTTTCAAAAACAAATGAGATAGAGTCAAATTCTGGATGCAGACTTGGGTAAAAACCCTAGCGCTAATACTTCCTAGCTGTGTGTTCTTGGAAAAGTGCTTAACCTCTCTGAACCTCAGTTTCTTTGTATAAAATGGAGACATGACTCCTTATGCCACAGATTACTGTAAGGATTAATTGAGACCAAGCCAGTAAGCATGCACAATGCCTAATATATAATAAGCAATCCAGGAATGACAGTAAGTAGATTTTTTTTTTAATCACCAGAGTCTGGAGAGATATTCCATGTTCATGGATAGGAAAACTCAATACTAATAAAAGACAGTTATCCAAAATATTAAAAGAATTCTTAAGACTCAACAAGAGGAACACAAACCTAATTTTTAAATGGGTCAGAGGTCTTAAAGGACACCTTGCCAAAGAAGATATACAAATGGCAGATAAGCATGTGAAAAAAATCCCCACCTGATATGTCACCAGGGAAACGCAAACTAAGGCAATGAGACACTACTACAGACTTATTAGAATGGCTAAAATCCAAACCACTGACAGTCCCAGACACTGGTGAGGATGTGGAGCAACAGGAACTTTCACTCACTGCTGGCAAGAATACCAATGGTACAGCTACTTTGGTTTCTTAGAAAACTAAACTCACTCTTGTCATACAAGCTAGCAACAGCACCACTTGGTATTTACCCAAAGGAGTTGAAAACTATGTCCACACGAAAACCTGCACACAGTTGCTCATATCAGCTTCATTCATAATTCCCCAAACTTGGAAGAACCAAGACGTCCATCAAGAATACTGGAGTGGATTGCCACACCCTCCTCCTCCAGGGGATCTTCCTGACCCAGGGATCAAACCCACATCTCCTGCATTGCAGGCAGACTCTTTACCCACTGAGCCACCTGGGAAGCCCCAATGTAATATTATTCAGTGTTAAAAGAAATGAGTTATCCAAGCCATGAAAAGATATGGTTGAAAATTAAATTCATATTACCAAGATAAGAGGCTGTACATATTGTATGATTCCAACTATACAACATTCTGGAAAAGGCAAAGCTGTGGAGACAGTAAAAAAGATCAGTGCTTGTCAGGGGTTAGGGTAGAGGGAGGGATGCATAGGTGGATTACAGAGGAATTTTAAGGCAGTAAATTACTCAGGATGGAGGAGCTTGGTAGGCTGGAGTCCATGGGGTCGCTGGGAGTCAGACACGACTGAGCGACTTCACTTTCACTCTTCACTTTCATGCGTTGGAGAAGGAAATGGCAACCCACTCCAGTGTTCTTGCCTGGAGAATCCCAGGGACTGGGGAGCCTGGTGGATATGCATGAATCTTACTGGCCTTTGCTGCTGCTGCTGCTGCTGCTGCTAAGTCGCTTTAGTCGTGTCCGACTCTGTGTGACCCCGTAGACGGCAGCCCACCAGGCTCCCCCGTCCCTGGGATTCTCCAGGCAAGAACACTGGAGTGGGTTGCTATTTCCTTCTCCAAGGCATGAAAGTGAAGAGTGAAAGTGAAGTCGCTCAGTTGTGTCAGACTCTTCGCAACCCCATGGACTGCAGCCTACCCGGCTCTTCCATCCATGGGATTTTCCAGGCAAGAGTACTGGAGTGGGGTGCCAGACTATAAAGGTCCAAATCCATGGAATGTACACACCAGAGTGAACCTTAACTGTGGACTTCGGTTACACAGTGTCCATACATTGTACATACACTGGGTTATACCGTGTCCTACATTGACATGATATGTCATGATGCGTCAATGTAGGTTCATCAATTGTAACAAAGTCACTGCTCTGAAAGGGATGTTGATAATGGGGAGGCCAGGCATATGTTGGAGCAGGTACATTTGTTAAAACTGAGAAACCAACAGGAGTGCAATTCTATTAACTAAACTATACACCTTTCCCCCCCCCCTCCAGATTTTCCTGGTTTTCCCACTAATATACTTTTCTGTTTCAGGATCTCATCCAGGACACCACATTCTTTTGCATCAGCTTTTCTCCATAGTCCCTTCTGGTCTGTGACAGTTTCTTTTCTTTTTTCTCAAAACTTTGATCATTTTTAGGAGTACTGGTCAGGCAATATTTAAAATGTTTCTCAGTCTGGGTTTGCCTGTTGTTTTCTCATGATTAGAAGATGATGATGGATTTGGGGGAATAAGTCTAGAGACATGAAATGATGTCCTCATTGCATCATATTAGTGAGTCATGACGTCCAGGTGACTTATCTCTATGATGTAGACCTTGATACCTTGGTTAAAATGATCTCTATCAGGTTTCTCCACTGTCAAGTTACTATTTTTCCCTTTACCTACTCTACTCTTTGGGAATGATCACTAACCTCAGACCACACTGGTTAGGAGTGAAAGTCGCTCAGTCGTGTCTGACTCTTTGTAACCCCATGGAATACGGTCCATGAAATTCTCCAGGCCAGAATACTGGAGTGATTAGCCTTTCCCTTCTCCAGGGGATCTTCCCAACCCAGGGATCGAACCCAGATCTCCCATGTTGCAGGCAGATTCTTTACCAGCTGAACCACAAGGGAAGCCCAGCTGGTTAGGAGAGGGGAGATTAAGCTCCATCTCCTGGAGGGAAGAGTATTTACATATGTTCTTTTTTTTTTAATTGAAGCATAGTTGATTTATATTATTGTGCTAGTTTCAGGTGTATGGCACAGCAATTCACTTATACGTGTATATACATATAGAACTAAATATATATACTTTGGGCTTCCCAGGTGACCCAGTGGTAAAGAATCTGCCTGCCAATGCAGCAGCCGCAGGAGACTCAGGTTCAATTCCTGGGTCAGGAAGATCTCCTGTAGGAGGAAATGGCAACCCACCCCAGTATTCCTGCCAGGATAATCCCATGGACTGAGGAGGCTGGCGGGCTATAGTCCTTGGGGTCATAAAACAGTCAGATGCGACTGAGCAACGGAGCCTGTAAGCATGCATATACTTCAGATTCGTCTCCCTTACAGTGTATTACAAAATATTGAGTATAGTTCCCTATGCTACACAGTAGATCCTTGCTGACTATCTATTTTATATACAGTAGTACGTATATGTTAATCCCAACCTCCTGATTTAACCCTCCTCCCTACCTCCTTTTCCCCTTTAGCAACCATTGGTTTGCTTTCTATGTCTGTGGGTCTGTTTCTGTTTTGGAAATAAATGTATTTGTACCTTTTTTTTTTAGATTCAACATATAAGTGATATCAAATGATATCTGCCTTTCTCTGTCTGATTTACTTAGTATAATAATCTGTAGTTTCATCCATGTTGCTGTAAATAGAATTATGTCATTCAATTCTATGGCTGAATAATATTCCATTGTACGTATGTACTACATCTTCTCTATCCATTCATCAATGGACATTTAGGTTGCTTTCACATTTTGGGCTATTGTAAATAGTGCTGCAATGAACATTGGGGTGCATGTATCTTCTTGAATTATGGTTTTCTTTGGATATATGACCAAGAGTGGGATTTCAGGACCATATGGTAGCTCTATATTCTTTAGAATTCTTTTGTAAAAAAATTTGTCTCTTCTCCCATATTCGTTTACCCACTTATTTAATCTTTTATTTATATCAATACAGGCTCATATATTTATTTTTTTTCTTTGGATTATCTATCCAAACTGTTACTTATTTTGTTGTTTGACATATTCCCGTTGGCCATTGGGAGTTCCTTCAGACTGGTTCCTATGTTCCTTTGACGTGCTCCCATTTTTTTAAAAAAAACTTCTTTACTTTCTGGCATCTTACGAGGCTCCAGGATCATCCCTCACTGTCAGGCACTAGAATCAGCCATTTCTCCAAGGATCCCTGGTTCCTTTCATTGAAGAATGATCTTTAGTGATCTCAGAGCTGGTGCAATGCTACATTTTAGTTTTTATTTTGGTGGAAATTATATGCAGAGGCAACTTGGCAATCACCACAAAACTTACAAAAACTATTATAGATGAAAGTTCAAGGAGTAACAGATTTATACAGTTCCTCCCCACAAATGATGGTTCATTTTAATGGTAAAAGTATTAACTGTGTTGTGGAGTGCCTTGGCAGATAAGCAATCGATCAAAGAGCCACACCAGGAAGGGGGCAAATTGACTTCAAGTGGGTCTTGGTATGATGTATCAAGAAGGCTACAACATGACTTCTGGGGATTTCCTGCCGTGATTGTATCATTTGAATAAATTGAATTCCATCATGTTCAAAATGAGGGGCATTCTACAAAATAACTTTTCTATATTCTTTGAAACTGTTAATGTCAGGAAGCCCACATAAAGACTGAGGAACTTCTCCAGACTAAAGGAGGCATGACGACTGAATCTAACAAGGAAGTCAGGATCTTCTTTTGCTATGAAAGATGTTGTTGGGACAGCTGAATAAGGTCTGTAGATTAGATAACAATAGTGTATCAATGCCAATTTCCTGCTTTTGATCATTGTGCTGTGTTACAGAAGCAACTGCCCTTCAGAATACAACTGAAGTATATAAGGTTGAAGCACCATCATACCTATAAATTTTTCTCAGTGGCTCAAGAGGAGAGAGAGAACGAGAGGGAATAAAGTAGAAGTGGTATATGTCAACATTTGGGGAACCTGGATGAAGAATATACAGGAATTCTTAGTACTGTGCTTGGAACTCTTTGGTGAGTCTGAAATTCTGTCAAAATAAAAAGTCAAAATAAATAAACAAGTGGCTACAAAAAGTTACATGTGTACAAGTTTCATTCATTCCTTCATTCATTTTGTTGAGCACCTGTTATGTGCCAGGTGGTTTTTCCAAGCACAGAATAAGACAGACAAAAACTCTACAGTTGTGGAACTGGGTGGAAACAGGGGGGGACACGGAATAAAGAAGGAAAGTCATAGTTTGTCCGATGGTATTAAGTGCTAAGTAGGACAGGGACTTTGCTGATGGTCCAGTGGTTAAAAAATCTGCTCTCCAACGCGTGGGATGTGGGTTCATCCTTGGTCAGGGAACTAAGATCCCACTTCCACAGAGCAACTAAGCCTGCATACCACGACTATGGAGCCTGATTGCCCAAACAAAGGATCCCGCTTGCTGCAGCCAATAAATACATAAATAAATAAATATTTTTAAAAGGAGAAGAACACAGCAGGAAAGGGGAATAGAGAGTGCAGGAACTGGGAATTAGAGTCAAAGAGATCTTTGGGACACGTTATACAAAGC
The DNA here is from genome assembly GCA_006410935.1 of Redunca redunca. Taxonomy (NCBI): domain Eukaryota; kingdom Metazoa; phylum Chordata; class Mammalia; order Artiodactyla; family Bovidae; genus Redunca; species Redunca redunca. Next base: position 278,815 of record SJYQ01017865.1, read on the forward strand.
CGTGCAGACAACATATACTATGCATTTCCCATAAGAACTTGTCAACTGAATATCACTTAAATTCTGATCTCTCAATGTAGAAGGCAGCTTCTGACAAGGCCTGTGATGAGTCTTGCCTTTTGGTGTTCACACTCTTGTGCAACACCCTCCCCTTGAAAGTGGGACCTAGTAACTTTTTAAAAATTCTTTGCCTTTAAAATTTCTAAAATATTTTTTATACAACCAGGGCTTCCCTGGTGGCTCAGATGGTAAAGAATCTGCCTGCAATGCGGGAGACTGGGTTTGATCCCTGGGTTGGGAAGATCCCCTGGAGCAGGGCATGGCAACCCACTCCAGTATTCTTGCCTGGAGAATCCCATGGACAGAGGAGTCTGGTAGGCTATAGTCCATGGGGTGGCAAAGAGTCAGACACGACTGAGCAACTAAGCACAGCACATACAACTTTTAAAGGTAACTCCATTTACAGTTATTACAAAATATTGACTGTTTCCCCCATGTTTGTTTTTTTTTTAATCATTTATTTATCTGGCTGTGCTGCGTCTTAGCTGCAACACGCAGGGATTGAACCTGGGCCCCCTGCATTGTGAGTGTGGAGTCTTCACCACTGGACCACCAGGGAAATCCCTTCCCCTGTGAGGTACAATGCATCCTTGAGCCTGTCTAACCCCTACTAGTTTATACCTCCCAGTCCCCAACTCCTATGTTGCCCCTCCCCTCTCCCCACTGGTAATCACCAGTTCATTTTCTGTATCTGTGAACCTAGTGACTCACTTTTAATGAATAAAAGATGACAGCGTGATGGGATGGCACTTTTGAGATCAAGTTACAAAGCGACTGTGGTTTGCACACTACATGCCCTCTCTAGCTCTCTCTACTGCTTACTCTGAGGGAAGCCAGGTTCCATGCTGCGAGCTGCCTTACGGAGGGCCCCACACGGCCAAGAACCAAGAGCGATGTCCAGAAAACATCCAGCAAGGAGCGGAGACCTTCAGTCCTGCAGCCCTTGAGAACCTGAATTCTGCCAACTGTCACATTTTCATGCTGGGAAGGGAACTCTTCCCCAGTTAAGCCTTCAGTTGAAGATGAAGTCTCTACTGACACCTTGTTGGCAGCCTCATGAGAGACCCTGAAACAGAGGATGAACTACACCCCGGTTCCTGCCCCACAGAAACTGTAAGGCAGTAAAGGACTGCTCTTTTACTTTTTATTTATTTCTGGCTGTGCTGGATCTCCACGGCTGCAGGTACATGTTGGTTGCAGTGAGTAGGGGCTGCTCTCTAGCTGAAGCCCATGGGCTTCTAACCGCAGTGGCTTCTCTTATTGCTGAGCACGGGCTCTCGGGTGCACAGGCTTCAGTAATTGCGGTGCATGGGCTTAGCTGTCCATGGCATGTGGAATCTTCCTGGACTAGGGATCGAACCCATGTCCCCTGCGTTGGCAGGTGGATTCTTGACCACTGGACTACCAGGGAAGTCCTACATGATTGCTCTTTAAAGATGCTAAGTTTTGGATAATTGGTGACATAGCAAGAGAGAACTATCACATTGAAAGTGAAGTGAAAGTGTTAGTCTCTCAGTCGTGTCCAACTCTTTGTGGTTCCATAGGCTGCAGCCCACTGGGCTCCTCTGTCCATGGGATTTCCCAGGCAAGAATACTGGATCAGGTTGCCATTTCCTCCTCCAGGGGACCCCAACCCAGGGATGGAATCCGCATCTCCTGCATTGCAGGCAGGTTCTTTACCGTCTGAGTCACCAGGGAAGTTTACCTTCTCATCCTAAAAATTTAAAAACTGTGTTTCTCCTTCTGGTTTCCAAAAAAACTTATCCTCAGGCAGAGGCATTAGAGCTGTTCATCAGCTATATCCCTTTTTCCATATTCCAGCACATGATGAGATGGCATTCCTTGATCCCCTTGTGTTCGCTGAGGCCATGCAACTAGTTCTGGCTAATGAGCTCTTGGTGGGAAGGAGGTGGGTGGCTTCCAAGTCGGAGCATTTAGTGGCCAGTGTAAATCTCTCTGGTGCTGCAGTGACTAGCCTATTATGTGACTCTTATAATTAAACAAATGGAAAACCCAGCCCCCAGTTATACACACCACATTTCTAGAACTCAAAAGCCACATGTGTCTTGTTGCTGTTGTTAACTTGCTAAATCGTGTCTGATTCCTTGTGACCCCACGGACTGCAGCATCCCAGACTTTCCTGTCCACTGTCTCCCAGAGTTTGCTCAGATTTGTGTCCATTGAGTCAGTGATGCTATCTAACCATCTCCTCCTCTGCCTCTCCCTTCTCCTTGTGCCTTCAAACTTTCCTAGCATCAGGGTCTTTTCCAAGGAGTCGACTCTTCACATGTGTCTCGCGGCCATCTCGTGGGACAGCACAATCAAGAACATTTCCGTCACCTGTCTACGCAGTTGGTGGGAATATAAATTGGTGCAACCACTATAGAAAACAGGATGGTGGTTCTTTAAAAAAACGAAAAATAGAGCTACCATATGATCCAGAAATCCCACTCCCGGGCACATATCCAGAAAAGAAGAAAACTCTAATTTGAAACGACATGTGCACATCAGTGCTCACAGCAGCAGCACCAGCCAACCCGGGACTCTGTCTTCCTCCCAAACTGAAATTCTGTGCCCATTACTTACTGATTGTCCATTTCCCACTCCCACCCCAGCGCCTGCAACCACCATTCTACTTTGTCTCTATGAATCTGACCACTCTAGATACCTGCCATGGTGGTATCATATAATATGTGTCCTTTTGTAACTGACCCGTTTCACTTAGCATAAGTGAACATTCATAGCATAAATGAACTCATTAGCATAAGTGGACTCATTAGCATAAGTGAACACTCATAGCATAACATTCACCCATGTCATGGCATATGTCAGAATTTCTTTCCTTTTTAAGGTTGAATCATATTTTATTGTCTGAATGGATCACATTTTGTTTATCCAACCATCCATTAATACACATTTGGGTTGCAGCCACCTTTTGGCTATTCTGCTCCATGCTGCTATGAACATGGGTATACCAATAGCTCTTTGAGTCCCTGCTTTCAATTCTTTGAGGTATGTACTCAGAATTGGGATTGGTGGATCAAATGGTAATTTAATACTTCTTTTTTAAAAAAAATATGTATTTATTTTGGGAGGCTTCCCAGGTGGCATTAGTGGTAAAGAATCTGCCGGCCAATGCAGGAGACTCAAGAGATGTGGTTCTATCCCTGGGTTGGGAAGATTCCCTGGAGGAGGAAGTGGCAACCCAGGCCAGCCTTCTTCGCCTGGAGAATCCCACAGACAGAGGAGCCTGGCAGGCTACAGTCCATGGGGTCACAAAGAGTCGGACACAACCGAGCAACTGAGCACTTCTTTATCTTTTGGCTGCACTGAGTCTTTGTGGCTGCACTTGGGCTTTTTTGAGCTGCGGCAATCCAGGACTCCTCTTCACTGTGGTGGGTGAGCCTCTCATTGCAGGGGCTTCTCCTGCTGTGGCATGTGGCCTTTAGAGCGCGCAGGCTTCAGTAGTCGTGGCGCACGGGCTTCATTGCCATGCGGCATGTGGGTTCTTCCCAGACCGGGGATGGAACCCACGTCCCCTACTTGGGCAGGCAGATTCTTAACCACTGGACCACCAGGGAAGTCCCTATGTTTCATTTTTTGAGGAATCCCAGTACCATTTTCCACAGTAGATGCAGAGTCCTTAGCTTTTAGAAGTATGTATCAAAATATTTACAGATGAAATCACATGATGCCTGAGATTTGCTTTAACATGACCCAGGGTTATAGAGCAAATAAAAGGTTTGCTTTGATTTCCAGAGTAAGGTTATGCTAAAGGTTGAGATACAGTAACAAGATATGTCCTAAGCTGATAATTGTTGAAGATGGAAGATAGCACCATGGAGGGCCATTATTCTATTCTCTCTTCTGTATATATCTGAGCTTTTCCAAAAGGAAAAAAAAGAGTTTCTTTTCATATAAAGTACTTGAAATAATCTTGATTCATATTGCAACAAGAACCTCACAATTATGGAAACAAAAGTACTAAGCTCACTATATTCTTAGGCAATTACAAATTATATTCAGCATCTAACCTCTCTGTTAAGTCAGAAGCTTGATTAAATGCTTACTTATATATTCCTATGTATCCTGAGAAGTTAGCAAGGGAAATTTAATCAAATCAACTACATCTGCTTATAGAAACTCTTGTCTCCGTTTTTCTTGAGAACTGAGCTGCTGCTGCTGCTGCTGCTAAGTTGCTTCAGTCATGTCTGACTCTGTGCAACCCCATAGACGGCAGCCCACCAGGCTCCCCTGTCCCTGGGATTCTCCAGGCAAGAACAGTGGAGTGGGTTGCCATTTCCTTCTCCAATGCATGCAAGTGAAAAGTGAAGTTGCTCAGTTGCTCAGTCGTGTCCGACTCTTCTCGACCCCAGGCACTGCAGCCTACCAGGCTCTTCCGTCCATAGGATTTTCCAGGCAACAGTACTGGAGTGGGGTGCCATCACCTTCTCCATGAGAACTGAGCTAGATCCCCTCAACTGGCAAAATCATAAGTTTACCACACCCAGAGACAAAGTCACAGGTGGCAGAACAGAGCATGTCACTCCACCTGGAACACTTGAGGAAAATAATCAGCTTCATCTGTTCAGTTACTCATTCATTTGACAAATGAGCTTTCAAAAATATCTATTCTTTTTTAAAATTTTATTGAAATATAGTTGATTTACAATGTTGTGTTAGTTTCAGGTGTACAGCAAAATGATTCCGATATATATGTGTGTATGTATGAATATATATGAAAGTGAGATTGTTAGTCACTCAGTTGTGTCCAATTCTTTGTGACCCCATGAACTATAGCTCACCAGGCTTGGCTCCTCCGTCCATAGAATTCTCCAGGCATGAATACTGAAGTGGGTTGCCATTTCCTTCTCATGGGATCTTCCCAACCCAGGGATCAAACCTGGCTCTCCCGCATTACAGGTGAATTCTTTACCAACTGAGTCACCAGGGAAGCCCCACGTGTGTGTGTGTGTGTGCATGTATTCTTTTTCAGATTCTTTTCCATTATATATTACTACAAGATATCGAGTATAGTTCCCTGTACTATACAGTAGGTCCTGTTGTTTATCTGTTTTGTATATGATAGGGTGTATATTTCAATCCCCAACTCTTAATTTACCCCTCTCTCCCTTTCCCATTCTATGTCTGTGAGCCTTTGATAAATGTTTATTGAGCGCCTATGCTCAATATGAGGATAGATACAGCCATGAATAGAACAAATAAGAAACTCATGTTTTAGGTCAGAGAAACAAGGAATAAAAGAACCTGGATAGCTCTAGCATGTGTCGAGTAGAGATCATTTTTATAAGAAAAATGGGAGCAGGCATGAGTCCAGCTAGAAGGGGAAGGGGAATTATGTGGGAAAGACCTCTCTGTGAAGGTGACATTGAAGCAGAACTGGAGGAGAGAAAGGGACAAAGATGCAGATGCCGGGGGAGGAGTTTGCAGGCTGAGGAAGTGTCAACAGCAAAAGCTGGTGAAGACAGTGACTGGGGTGTTCAAAACAGCAAGGAGGCTCACGTGGCCAGAGTGAAGAGGTGAGAGGGGATGAGATAAGGGAGGTGGAGGGAGCCCAGTTGGGGCTTTATTGTTTAAAAATGTAGCTGTTGTTATGTAGCTTTGTTTAAAATGTAGCTCCAATATTTTGGCCACCTGATGCAAACAGTTGACTCATTGGAAAAGGCCCTGATGCTGAGAAAGATGGAAGGCAGAAGGGGAAGAGGGTGACAAAGGGTGAGATGGTTGGATGGCATCACCGATTCAATGGACATGAACTTGGGCAAACTCCAGAGATGGTGAGGGACAGGGAGGACTGGCGTGCTGCAGTCCATGGGGTTTCGAAGAGTCAGACATGATTTGGCAATTGAACAACAAAATTTATTATTTTTCAGGTGTGGTGATGACGGAGCGACTAAGCACAACACACAGCATGGTGAGGCCAAAAGATCAAGAGTCAACTGCCCTTGAATAAACAGCTTGTTTTACTCCGAGACCCCAAGAGAGGATTCCCTGGTGGTCCAGTGGCTAAGGCTCCATGCTTCCGAAGCAGGGGGCCTGTCGAGTTCAATCTCTGGTCAGGGAACTAGTTGCATGCCACAACTGGAAAAGAAAAAAAAAGATCCCGCATGCCACAACAAAGATTGAAGGTCCCACATTCCACAACTCATACCTGGGGCAGCTAAAAAAAAAAAAAGAATCCCAAAATGGAGGTCGGGGAAGCACCAGGGTCCGTCGGTCAGGAAGCAGTGACAGCAGGATGAGAAAGTGGACGAGAGACTTCACTGTAGCTTCTTCAGAAAGGAAAAGGTAAATCAGGGTAAGCAGGCTTAGGATTGGCTGGTGTTAATAATGTTAGCAGGCTATGGGGCGTAGGGGCGCTTCCTGTTTGTCTGGTACTTGCCTTGGGGTGATAAGCGCAGAGGTCTTGAATATGAGAGTCTGATGGAGGAGGTTGTGGGGGTGTAAGCTCTGGACTGGTTTGCTTGTATTTGAAATGCATGCTCATGGCTGAATCCTTTCCTGTCTCAGAGGATAGGCTAACCCTGGAAGAAGCAGTCCCTGCAGTCACCCAGATGCCAAAGCACTACCACACACACGGTTAACACGTTTATCTCATGACACGTGCCCAGACTTTTCCTCTTGTAAAGTCGCTTCATGGCTCCTAAAGGGTTTTAAGTTCTGGAACCCCAAGGTCTTGCCTTTTATGTAAAGTCTCCTCCAGTGGTTCAGTGGTAAAGAACCCACCTGCAATGCAGAAGATGGGACAGGAGCCACAGGTCTGATCCCTGGGTTGGGAAGATCCCCTGGAGAAGGAAACAGCAACCCACTCCAGCATTCTTGCCTGGAGAATTCCATGGACAGCCCATGGGGTTGCAAAAGAGTTGGACACGACTTAGCAACTCAACAACAAGGTGTTAACTAACCTGTTCACTGCTACAGCCTCAGCAACTGAGAAAGGTCAAAATTAAAACACACTATCTTGGGACTTCCCTGGTGGTTCAGTGGCTGGGCTCCACACTCCCCATGTGTGTGTGTGGGGGGGATTAGTTTCCATCCCTGGTTGGAGAACTGGATCCCATATGGCCCAGCTATGAAATTCTGCATGCTGCAGCTAATGATCCCACATGTTGTAGCCAGAAGATTCCGAATGTCACAACTCTTAAGAAAAAAAAAGTTCCTGCATGCCAGATAAAGGATCCCGTGCCACAATTAGGACCCAGTGCAGCCAAATAAACAAATAAATATTAAAACAAGAAAAAGGAACCCAGGGCTCCCCGGTGGCTCAGTGATAAAGAATCTGCCTGCCAATGCAGGAGACACATTCTGCTGGTCCAGAAAGACCCCACATACTGAGGAGCAACTAAGCCCGTGTGCTGCAACTACTGAGCCTGTGCTCTAGAGCCCAGGAGCTGCAACTACTGAGCTCACGTGCCCTAACTGCTGAAGCCCGTGTGCTCTAGAGTCTGTGCTCGACGAGACAAGCCACTGCAGCGCAGCGCCTGCACGCTGCAGCTGGAGAGCAGCCCCGCTCCCCCAACTAGAGAAAGGCCCCCACACAGCAACGAAGACCCAGCACAGCCACAAAATAAATAAATAATTTTAAAAAGAAACCCACTGTCTTGATCAATGAAAAGGGCAAGTTAAGAGAGGTAGAACGTGAACAATCTTTATGAGATAAACAGACAGAATGCATGAAGATATAAAAAGTGCTTGTTCATATTTTTTAAAAAAGAAACAAGAGACCAATATAAATGACTTCCCAAAAGGGAGAGGAAGGGGAATGAAGGCAGAGCTGAGGGGAAGTCTAATCCCGACACCTGCTTAGAATCAAAGCAGAATTATTTCCCCAGAAAATGTGGACTTACTCCTTTTATTTTCTTCTGTTTTCCTCAATGACTAAAAAAGAGCAGGAAACACACACACACACAACAAAGAAGGTGGTAAGAGTTAAGCTTAGCAACAACATGAATGGGAGCACGTACACGTGTTCACGAGGTTACACGTAAATATATGCATACATCTGCGGTGTCCTTCCATAGCCGCTCTGCTTTTCTGTCACTGAGATGACAACAGCTAAATAACTTCATGTCCCATATGGCACCCCGACTGTCACCAAGTTAACGCACTTAAAGTTAAAGAGAGTTTGTGATGAAAAAGAAAACCTTCTGAATTATGAGAAGGTAGATGTGTCGTGGATGTCGCTGGCACTGTCCAGCCTAGATCTGGCCACCTCCGTGCATACAGGAGAGGCTTCCCCCTACCAGCCCTCAGGGGAATTTCTCTGGGAGCATCCTTCAACCTGTGATTGATGGAAGCTGGTGGATAAATACCTCATCTCCCTTGGTCTTTTGTTGTTGTTGAGTCGATAAGTCAAGTCCAACTCTTTCTGACCCCACAGACTATAGCATGCCTGCCAGACTACCCTGTTCTTCACTATCTCCCTCCTGGTGTTTGTTCAAAGTCACTTCCATTGAGTCGATGATGCAATCCAACCATCTCATCCTCTGCCACTCTCTTCTCCTTTTGCCTTCAATTTTTCCCAGCATCAGGGTGTTTTCCAATGAGTCGGCTCTTCAAATCAGGTGGCCAGAGTATTGGAGCTTCAGCAACAGTCCTTCTAATGAATATTCAGAGTTGATTTCCTTTAGGATTGAGTGTTTGATCTCTTTGTAGTCCAAGGGATTCTCAAGAATCTTCTCCAGCACCACAATTCAAAAGCATCAATTCCTTGGCATCAATCCTTGCTCCTCAGTTCAGTTCAGTTCAGCTCAGTCGCTCAGTCGTGTCCGACTCTTTGCGACCCCATGAATCGCAGCACGCCAGGCCTCCCTGTCTATCACCATCTCCCGGAGTTCACTCAGACTCACGTCCATCGTGTCCGTGATGCCATCCAGCCATCTCATCCTGGGTCGTCCCCTTCTCCTCCTGCCCCCAATCCCTCCCAGCATCAGTCTTTTCCTTTCTCCTAGGGTATAATAACTCTGAGCAAGGTGCTCTCTGCTGCCCCCCAGAGGTCTCCACCGGTACCGAGTCCCAGTGATTCGCTCAGTTCAGTTCAGTCCCTCAGTTGGTTCCGGCTCTTTGCGACCCCAAGGACTGGAGCATGCTAAGCTTCCCTGTCCATCATCAACTCCCGGAGCTTGCTCAAACTCATGTCCATCGAGTCAGTGATGCCATTCAACCATCTCATCCTCTGTCGTCCCCTTCTCCTCCTGTCTTCAATCTTTCCCAGCACCAGGGTCTTTTCCAATAAGTCAGTTCTTTGCATCAGGTGGCCAAAGTACTGGAGCTTCAGCTTCAGCATCAGTCCTTCCAATGAATATTTAGGACTGATTTCCTTAGGATTGACTGGTTTGATCTTTTTGCAGTCCAAGGGACTCTCAAGAGTCTTCTTCAACACCACAGTTCAAAAGTATCAACTCTTCGGTGCTCAGCTTCCTTTATAGTCTATATCTCACATCCATACATGACTACTGGAAAAACCAGGAGTGATTCACTACAGTATTCATACAGTATACAGAATACAGCAGTGACTGACTGCAGTATTAATAACTTGTCTGAGGGCACATCCATTCATTACTGGTTGGTTCTTCCCTTCCTGGCTTCTCTACCAGTGTATCCTGTGACCTCCCCACAAAACAAGTGAATCCTTGCTTCCAAAACTGCTTCTGAGGGGAATCCAAACTATGACAGTGGAGTTGGACAGAGTCTATTAGTTATTTCAAAATCTTTAGGCAACAGGAAAATCTTCCTTTCCTTTCTTCCTTCCTCTCCTCTCGCTCTTCTCCCTTTCTCCTCGCTCCCCTCCCCACTCCTGCCTCTCTTCCTTCTTCAAAAAAGAGTCTGAAAGCCTTGTAGGATAAAATTTGAATATAAACTTTTAGTTACCCCTCAATATATGTGCTATTCTGGCCTCACTGTGTCATAGAAAAAAAAAAACACAGAACTACTTGTCAGAAGATTTGTACTCACCATCTTCAAATGTAGCCACAAGCCTCAGGTGACCACTGGGTACTGACAATGTGGCTGGTCCAAAATGAGATGTCTTAAAATACACCCCCAGAGGGGGACTTCCCTGGCGGTTCATGGACCCCCAGTCAGGGAACTAAGATCCCACATGCCACGGAGCAACTAAGCTCACGCACCCCAACCAGAGAGTCTTTGTGCCACAGTGAAAGATCCCATGTGACATTAGGAAGAAGATGCTGCCTGCCACAACTAAAGCCCAAGGCAGTCAAATAAATAAATAAATAAATTTAAAAGATACAATTCATTTAAAAATAGATAAAAATAGAATAAAATACACACCAGGGGGCTTCCCTGGTGATCCAGGGGTTAAGACTCTGAGCTTCCAATGCAAGCAACAAACAGTTCAATCGCTGGTCAGGGAACTAAGACCTCACACATGTGTGATCCCCCCAAAATACAATAAAGTAAAATATACACCAGATATTGAAAACTTGGTATAAGAAAAATATGTGAACATTTAATAATTTTTATATTTATATAGGTGGAAGCGATAGCATTTGCAATATGTTCGGTTATCTGAAATATATCATTAAAACTAACTTTACCTGTTTCTTTGTACCTCTTCTAATGTGGCTGCTTGAACATTTAAAATTGCATAGGTGACTATGCTATATTTCTACAGGACAGCGCTGGTCTGCATGATTACCCAGCTCTGTACTTCACAGCTCCATGACTTAGGGCAAGACATTTAATCCAGGGCTTCCCTGGTGGCTCAGTAGTAAAGAATCCGCCTGCCAATGCAGGCCTCGCGGGTTCCATTCCTTGTCCCAGAAGATCCCACATGCCTTGCTCGGAGCAATTAAGCCATGTGCCACAACTTTTGATCTGGTGCTCTAGAGCCTGCAAGCTGCAACTACCGAAGCCTGAGCACCCTAGAGCCTTTGCTTTGCAACAAGAGAAGCTCTCGCACCACAATGGGAGAATAGCTCCTGCTTGCTACAACTAGAGAAAAGCCTGCACAGCAATGAAGATCCGGCACAGCTATAAATAAACAAATGAATGAACAAAATTATGTTTAAAGACATTTAATCCCATCAAGAGGGTTTCCTCATTTAGGAACAACACAGCAACAATAACAAAGTAATAATACCACCTCTCCACACTAGTGTCCAAGCTGTGTTCTATTGTGGGCTTGACTCATCATTGAATCTCTCCAAGCCTCAGTCTCCTCATCTGCAAAATGGGAATGAAGGCAGTATCCACCCTCCGTGATCAAGAAAGAGATGACACCTCGTATGTGATGGGCTGGGCACAGATTAGTAGAGAATGAATGTTGGCTGTGTTGATGATAATATTTTCTGTGTGTAGGTGAAATTGCACCTTGGGTCAAAAAGAAGTATTCCCTGAAAGCATCTGAGGCCTCAGAAACAAGACAGGCAAAATTCAGGGAAGGAACCACCAAAGTCAGACAAATAAAATAACAGGGAACAGAGCCCAACAAGTCATCAAAAGACAATAAAAGTTCCATCTAAGAATTACACTCGGGGAGAAACATGATTGTATTTGTGTTCAGGCTTCTAGAATGTCTGTTGTCTCATAGAGACACCCTAAAGGGTTGACTTGAAAGTGAAAGTGAAGGTCGCTCAGTCATGTCTGACTCTGCGACTCCATGGACATGGAATTTTCAGGCCAGAATACTGGAGTGCATAGCCTTTCCCTTCTCCAGGGGATCTTCCCAACCCAGGGATCAAGCCCAGGTCTCCCACATTGCAGGTGGATTCTTTACCAGCTGAGCCACAAGGGAAGCCCAAGAATATTGGAGTGGGTAGCCTATCCCTTCTCCAGCAGATCTTCCCCACCCAGGAATTGAACGGGGGTCTCTTGCATTGCAGGCAGATTCTTTACCAACCAGGGTTGACTTGACACAACATTAAACCTCTTTTCTAGGCCTTTTTTATTCCCTTCTCTGGCATCACCCATGTCTTTTGTTGTGGAAAATACTTTCCCATGACGAGAGAAATCACTTCACTCTCATATATCTGAGACACTGTTGTCTCAAATCAAGAAAAAAAAAACCCAAGTCACCCTGTTGGGATCAGAAGCAAGGCAAAGAAGTTTAACTGGGCTCACAGATTTGTTTCAAGGCAGTGTAATGTGTGATTGAGCTGTGTGGCTTTGGACAAGTTGTCCAACCTCTCTAGCTTCAGCATATTCATTTGTAAAACAGGGAAATTACAGTGTTCATTCAGAGAGTTCCTTGATGGTCTAGTGGTTAGGATTTGGCACTTTCACAGTCATGGCCTGGGCTCAATCCCTGATCAGGGAACTGAGATCCCACAAACTGCATGGCCCTCCCACCCGAGAAAACCCTGATAACAGTGTTCACTTAATTGCTGGTTGTGAGAATTAAATGAGATAATCCACAGATCATGTTAGACTCAGAACCTGGGTGTCTAACCTGGGTTAAACTCAGAACCTACTTCTCCCTGCCTCCAACTTGGAGTCGTTTTTTTTTGTTACCAAACAGATTTCCAAATAAGTGTGATGCTTTTTTTTTTAAATTATAATTTGTTTTTAAATAGTTTTCAAAAGTCAAGTAATTTTCACATTAAAAAAATTTTAAGCCTCTATCCCAGACTACCCTTAGCACAACAGACACAGTGGGAATTTTACTGCATTTCTGTCTAGTTTCTCTCTCACCCCCTGTGTTTTTATTTTACATTTAGAGGTAATTATAGCAAAAAGATATTTTATATATAATAGTTCCTTATCATCTGAGTATTCACTCTCTAGATATCCACATGGTTATGAGTTTAGGGAAGCAAACGTTGTCCTAACATAAAAATATTCATAAATAAACTTACAATTTCACAATGATTCATTCTGGACTAACAGAAACACCACTTTGGAGCCCATCCAATCAATGTATTTGCCAGTGTTTACCTCTGATTGTTGATGTTTGTTTGAAATTTTACAATACAATTCAAAATGATGGGAATCGATTGTAACATAAAAATTGGAAGTCTTTGCAAAAGACAGCAGGATTTCTGAAGTCAATGAAAGTGATGTGGGAGAAACATTTGCAATGCAGAGGACCCCACTGACAAATGAGGAACTGCAAAGTCCCACCAATGGAAAGACAGAAAACAAGAGACAACAGTGATGCTCCAAAGAGCAGTAACTGACGAGCAAATGATTTTAAACGCCCTGTGGGAAAAGGGATGAAAATCCTGCATACCTGTGCCAGACCCCCTGTAGGAACACCTGACGCTGGGAAAGATTGAGGGCAGGAGAAGAAGGGGATGACAGAAGATGAGATGGTTGGATCTCATCACCGACTCAATGAACATGAATTTGAGCAAACTCCAGGAGATGGTGAAGGACAGGGAAGCCTGGCGTGCTGCAATCCACGGGGTCACAAAGAGTCGAAGAGTCAGACTTTGACTGAAAAAAACAAAAGGAACACCTCCCAAAAGCCAAAGATGAAATGAAAGACGTTCCATTATCCACCATACAAGTTTTCAGTAGGAAATGATATACATGCAAAAATATCAATTTTTGACTCATTCTTTGTTAATTGATGAATTAGAGCATATTTGCAACTATTATTTAAATTTTGTTAAACAGGATCTAAAACTAAATTCAGGTTTATGAAGTTTGGATTCCCTGTACAGGACAAAGTCCCAGTTGGATTCCTATTTTCACTGGGTTCACTCTAATAAGATTTTTTGCTTAAAGAAAACCAACAAACTTATTTGGCTTCACCAGGTTTTAGTTGCAGCACAAGAACCTTTAACTCTTAGTTGTAGCATGTGGGATGTAGTTCCCTGACCAGGGGTTGATCCTGGGCCCTTGCGCTAGGAGAGAAGAGTCTTAGCCATTAGACCACTAAGGAAGTCTCCATGAAGCTTTTGCCAGTAGTTAAGTATTCTGAAACTGAAGCTTCCTCTATCACTTTCTCACTGAATATCATACTATAACTATCATTTTAAAGGTTACATTTACTTATTTCCACTTGGCTTTTAATAGTCTCCAACTGGGTCCTTTTAGCTTCCCTTGTGGCTCAGCTGGTAAAGAATCGCCTGCAATGCGGGAGACCTGGGTTCAAACCCTGGGTTGGGAAAATCCCCTGGAGAAGGGAAAGGCTAGCCACTCCAGTATTCTGGCCTGGAGAATTCTGTATAGTCCATGGGGTCACAAAGAGTCGGACACGACTGAGCAACTTTCACTTTCACTTTCAGGGGCTTTTAAATATAATAGAGCACAAGTGATGTAGTTTCCTGGTGTTTTGAACACAAAGATACATTCCTTCTGTGGAACTGCTGCATTTGTAAAATTCTTGATACGTATTTCCAGTGTTTCTCTAAACAGGCTGCACAAATGTAACTGGCCATCAGAAACGTTTGAGATGATTCTGCTCCTTGTATATTAGACATATTTGTTGAGTCCCTACTGTGTGCCAGGAGCTGTTCCAGGCACCCAGGACACAACCCTGAACAACAGAGCCTCAAATCTCTGCCATCATAGAACTGATATTTTAACTGGGCGAATATAGACAATAAACATGCTTCCCTGGTGGCTCAGATGGTAAAGAAGCTGCCTGCAATGCAGGAGACACAAGAGATGTTGGTTCAATTCCTAGGTCAGGAAGTACCCCTGGAGAAGGGAATGACAACTCACTCCAGTATTCTTGCCTGGAGAATCTTAGGGACAGAGGAGCCTGGTGGGTTTACAGTCCATGGGGTCCCAAAGAGTAGGACACGACTGTGGAACTAACACTTTCACTTTCAGACAATGGCAGATGTGGTAGCAAAGCATGAACTAGGGCATGGTGGTAAAGGTAGGGTGGGGTAGAGAGACAAGATTCAGAAAGCCTCCTTGGTAAGGTAACATTCAGGAAGAAACTTGAAGGAAGTGAGGAAGGGAGCCCCAAATGGTGTACATTATCTTATTTGCAAACAGAAATAGAGACACAGATAGAGAGAACAAATATATGGATGCTAAGGGGAAGGGGGAGTGGGAGGAACTGGGAGATTGGAATTGACACCTGTACACTGTTGATACAATGTATAAAATAGATAAGTAATGAGAACATGGGGGCTTCCCAGGTGGCTCAGCGGTAGGAGATGCAGCTTCAATCCCTGGGTCAGGAAGATTCCCCTGGAGAAGTGCCAGGAGCCAGAGTGAGGAATCCCGCCCGTGACAAGGTCATGAGGAAGGAAGCCTGACAAAACGCAAGGATGTGATCATGCTTCAGGCGTTCCCCCTGGTATTTCCCAGGCATGTACCCAAAAACTAAAAATCTGCCAGCTTTTGTACTCTGTTCTTCTGATATTCTCTGGAAAAAGTCAGATTAGGGCTTTAGTCTGCATTTGAAAGGGATGTTTCAGTTAAACCCCTCTGATAGCTCTCTAGCTTGCTTAACAGGTTCCCCGGACCTCTTACAGCTTGTGAAGTGCTTACAGCCCCCCAACCACGAGAGGCACAAAGCTTAAAAGCATCTTAAAGATACAGAGCCTTTTCTAAAGAGCTAAAAATCATATTGGTGATGGGTTTTCACTGTTGACTCAATGATTGCCGCCAGGCCTCCATGTTCTTTATCTTTTAGGCACCTGGGAGGATGTTAATCAATGTAAACGGGACATGGAAAAAGATATATAGTAGTTTTGATGTTAGCAACACTAGACTTTTGAGTTAATTATTTTTCTTTTGTTATAAGTCACTGTACTCCTTTTACTTGTTATAAATTGCTGTATCTTTGCTATGTAAGAATGTAACTTTATTTAGAGCTTTCTGAGAGTGGCACCAGACTTTGGGAAGATCAACACAAATACGTCTTCTAGTTAACAAACCCTTATCAGAAAAAAGGCTGTAAAATGTTAATTGGCCTTTTTTGGCAGGCAGATGATGTAAATTACCTAAGACTTGTGTATACAATCAGGTATGCAGAGAGAAAACCCTGGTTTTGATGAGTCTGGACTGCTAACACTGCATAACTTTGTGTTACCCATTGATCTCCATGTATTATCAAAAGTATAAAAAGCCTTCTGAACAATAAAGGATGGACCAGTTTCTCGGACTAGTCTCTTGGCCTAGTTTCTTGGGAATCTGGGCTCCCCCCATGTCTCTCTCTCTCTCCTTTATTTCCCTCTCCTTCCTTCTCCTCTTTACTCTAATTTCAGGCTGAATTCCCATCTGGAGCGGGGCAGCTCATCAAGTCTACTTACTTGCCCTGGCTTTTAAGACCTGCACGAAAGGGAGCCTAAGGTGGGGCACCCTTCAATAGTCAAGTGGACACTGGTGGCCCAACGTAGATGGTGCAAGCTCCTTGTCTGGAACTTTATTGGCCTTCCCCGTAAGCCAAGTTATTCAGCCTTCTTTCTCCACTTAATTTTCCTACTACACTATTTCTCCCTAATCTAATTTTATAATCTTATATTAATAAACAAATATGTTTTCCTTGCCTACGCCATCCATGCTTCGAATTTCCCTGGATCCACTGGGGCTGGACCCTGGCAGAGAAGGAAATGGCAACCCACTCCAGTATTCTTACCTGGAGAACTCCATGGACAGAGAAGCCAGGCAGGCTACACTACAAGCGGGGGTCACAAAGAGTCAGACAAGACTCAGTGACTAAACGAGAAAGCACTGTATAGCTCAAGGAACTCTACTTAATGCGCTAAAGGTGAGGGGATGTATGCACATGCATGGCTGATTCATTTGGCAGTACAGTAGAAACCAACACAACATTGTAAAGCAACTCTACTCCAATAAAAATTAATTTTAAAAAAATTATGGGAAGGCTAAAAAGTGAAAGTGTTAGTTGCTCAGTCGTGTCCGACTCTTTGCAACCCCATGGACTGTAACTCTTCAGGCTCCTCTGTCCATGGGATTCTCCAGGCAAGAATACTGGAGCAGGTAGCCATTCCCTTCTCCAGAGGATCTTCCTGACCCAGGGATCAAACCCAGGTCTTTCACACTGCAGGCAGATTCTTCACTGTCCATGCCACCAGGGAAGACGGTATGGGAAGGCTAAGGGAGCAGCAGCTGCAAAGGCCCTGAGGCAGGCACGTGCTTCATGTATACAGATAAGCTGGTGAGGGCGCATTGTTCAGGGTCTTGCGGATTGCAGTGAAGACTTTGGCTTTGGGGAGCTATAGAGGGTTCTGGGCAGAGGAGGGACATGCCCTGAGTCAGACATTCATGGTCTCCCTCTGACCAGGAGAGCAGAGCGAGAGGAAAGCAGAAACTGAGACACCAGAGAGGCGGCTGCACTGGTGCAGGTGGGAAATGATTGGAGCTGGAACCAGGTGTGTGCCATGGAGAGTTATTTCTGCATTTATTATAAAGGCAGAGCAGACAGGTGTTGCTTATGGATTAGACGTGGGGAGGTGAGAGGCGGAGAGAAGCCAAGGACGCCTCGGGGACTTTAACATGAACAGCCTAAGGACACAGCTGCTATCGGCTAAGATGGAGAAGACGGGGTGGGGGGGGTGTCGGGAGGGATGAAGCAATTCACACTGACTTGCCACGTCCCCCTTGAATTACAGAATCACCCCACAGCAGCATTCATAAAGAATGAAAGTGCAAACATCTATTAATAATTATTTGCAAATGCTGCATATTAGGTAGTTTAGATAAACCCTTCTCTCTGGGAATTTTGCCAGAAGAATCCCAAACTAAGCTCTACAGCTATCAAAGCCAATAAAGTGCCATCAGGGAGAATATGGAGAAAAGCAGTCTCTGCCTCGTGTGAGAATCTTTTTTAATCTAACATTATCAGGACTTCCCTGGTGCTCCAGTGGTTAAGACTTTGTGCTTCCACTGCAGGGGGCATGAGTTTAATCCCTAGTTGGGAAACTAAGATCCCAAATGCTGCAAGGTGAAGTGCAGCCACAAAAAAGAAGAAAAAGAAAGAAATCTAACGTTATCATTCCTTCATCTACTCTTCTATAAGACCACGAATGGAGCTGAAGAGAATTAGAAAATATTTTCTGAAGGAAACAAGAAAATAATTACAGGGATGGATATTTAGCAATTTAAGGACAGACTAGATAAGGACTTCTCAACCTAGGAGAAAATGAAAGGAAACTACTTCCCCTCCCTGGCAGCCACACTCTATCCCTCTTATCCTCTGCCAACACTGGATTAGAGTCCCCAGTTCTATTTCTATTATTGTTTGTGTAACTATTATATAGTAATGCTGCTGCTGCTAAGTCACTGCAGTCGTGTCCGACTCTGTGTGACCCCATAGACGGCAGCCCGCCAGGCTCCCCCGTCCCTGGGATTCTCCAGGCAAGAACACTGGAGTGGGTTGCCATTTCCTTCTCCAATGCATGAAAGTGAAAAGTGAAAGGGAAGTTTCTCAGTCGTGTCCAACTCTTCACGACCCCATGGACCGCAGCCCACCAGGCTCCTCTGTCCATGGGATTTTCATGGTCCTGCCATCTTCTAGCTTGTTCATTTATTTATGTCTACTATGTTCCAGGCACTGCAACAAGAGTGTCTTATTGACAGAAATAAGAGTATCTCGTTGACAGCTGGTTGCCCACACTTTATCCACTCTTCTCTAGCTTTCAGAATCCAGCAATAAAAAGAGAACTACATTTCCTAGAGTCCTTTGCAGGGAGGTTTGGCCCTGTTAACAATGCTAGTCAATGAAACACACGGGCACTGTTCTCAAGTATCCTTTGCCATTTGACCTTTTTTCTGCCTGGACTGCAGATGTGATATCTGGGGCTGCAGAAGCCACTCTGAGGCTGATCATGAGATGAAGGTAAAGAGTATCTCAGCCATGACATACTTGGGCTACTTTATGCATAGACAAATAAAATTTTTGACTGATACATACAGACAGCCTGAATAAGCTGTATTTTTACCTGTTCCTCTTCATAAGACTCCTTGAGTCCAGAAACTAGTTTTACTTAGCTTTCTGAGCCCTCAAGAAATATCAAATGAAGGGACTTCCCTGGTGCTTCAGTCGTTAAAGCTCTGCCCTTCCACTGCAGCTCAGGCTCAGTTCCTGGTCAGGGAACTAAGATCCCATGTGCTGTGCCTGGTGTCACCTAAAAATAATGTTGAATGAATTATTGAGTAAGCAAGCAACTCTACTTTTACAATTAAAAAACAACGGGACAAATTTTGAATGACAAAATGCCCAGGGAGGCCATCTGAGACCTCTCCTACCCCAGGTTTCCACAGTGAATTCCTAAAGCCTAGGAAAACCACATCTATGAAATGAGAATAGTAGCAGTATCTATCGACGGACTTTCTGTGAGGGTCAAATTAGTCACCAAAAGATCAAGAATGGTAACAGTTCTATTCTAAGTGCTACTTAAATGTTGCCCTTGCTCTTCTTCTTTCCCAATGTGCATGTATGTGTGCGCTTCTGCGCAGTCGTGTCTGACTCTTTGGGACCCCATGAACCCCACCAGCCCTAGCCAAAGTAGATCTGACCTCCCACACTGGTACCCCATCATTGCTCTACATCTCAACACCTCGTTAGTTTCCCTCATAGTCCTTGGCACAACTATTTTTATTTATTCACTTTACAAGCATCTTCACCTGAGAAAGTTGTTCTTCATTTGCCCACGCCACCCATGCCAGACCCATTCTCTGCCCTTTTCTACTCTGAGCATCATCTAATTTCCAGATCTTTTGGGTTTTGTTGCTTTCAGCCAATTGGAGGAACCAGCAGGAACTCAGAGCAGGGGAGGAGAAAGAGAACGCGGTATTTCTTCCCCATTCCCTCCTTGCTTTGGTGTCACATCTCTGGTCAGTGGCTGGGTCCCTCCACAATGACGGCTCCTATGAAGCAGCTCCTCCTCCATCATTCCGATTCTTTTTTAAAAAAAAATTTTTTTTTACTTATCTATTTGTTTGGCTGCTTCAGGTCTTAGTTGAGGCAGGATCTTTCCCTGCAGCACACAGGCTCTTCACTGTGGCTCGCTTGCTCCAGAACGCCAGGGATTGAACCTGCATCCCCAAGTGTTGGAAGGCAGATGCTTAACCACTGGACCACCAGGGAAGTTCCTCCATGATTCCAACTCTTAATGGCTCCAGCACTGCCATTTCTTCAACTCAAGGCTCTCTGCTATCGCTAGCAATTGGGTACTTCCCCATCCCTTGTGTCTACACCTCTTCAAGGGGCTTCCTAGGTGGCGCCAGAGGAAAAGAATCCGCCTGCCAATGCAGGAGATGCAAGAGCCTCTGTTTCCATCCCTGGATTGGGAAGATCCCCTGGAGAAGGAAATGGCAACCCACTCCAGTATTCTTGCCTGGAAAATCTTATGGACAGAGGAGCCTGGCACACTACAGTCCATGGGATCCAAAGAATTAGACATGACTGAGTGGTTGAGCATACACACACACACACACACACACACCCCTCTTCAAGGAAACTCCTCCTTAAACTTCTTAACTTGAACTGTGGTGTGAGGTTGGAGATGGGCGGGGAAGTGAATTCTGCTTCCTCTGTGAACCTGGAGAGAAACTCCTACCAGGTGGTAGGTAAATTCCTGAAAATTTACCATATAAATTTTCTACCACAGTAAATTCTCTACTATGAAAGTAAAGAATACACACCTGTTTTACTCACCAATTTCCCCATTCCCAGAACATGGCCAGGCATGGAGAAGTCTAACAAACATTAGTGGAATAACTAACCTCACTTCCCATCAAACATATCAGAGTTAGGAAATAATAATGAGGGACTTTCCCCCAGCAGTCCAGTGGTTAAGACTCTCACTTCCAATTCAGCGGGCAAGGGTTCAGTCCCTGGTTAGGGAACTTAGGTCCCACATGCTGCAGGGTTCAGCCAAAATGTTTTGTTTTTTTTTTTTAATAATAAAATAAAATGAACCCAGGAATTTTAAAAAAATATTTAGAAAGAAAAAAATTATCAGGAAATATCTTTCTGTCTATTAAATTATCAAAAATATTTTAAGACATTAATACAGTTGACCTTTGAACAATACAGAAGTGGTTGGGGCACTGATCCCCAGAAGTCAGAAATCCCTGTATGACTCTACAGTCCCACTGTTATTCGAGTTTCCAAGTCCAGGTTCACGGACTCAGCTAGCCCTGGGTCCTGTAGTATGGTAGTACCTATTTATTGAAAGAATCCTCATACAAGGGAATACCTGCCATTCAAACCTGCATTGTCCAGGGGTCAGCTGGTTACCTGAGTGCTGGTCAGTGCACACTCAGATCAGGGGAGCCAGGCATCAGTAGCAGATATGTAAATTTAGAGAATTTACAATGGCCCTTAGAGAAACCATTTGGCCATAGGTATCAGAAATAATTTACATAGGTTCTTTATTCTGACCCCGTAACACTGCTCCTAGAAATCTTACACAAAGGAAATAATCCAAAAGAAAGGAAAGGTACGTAGAGATTTTGTGGTGGCATTTTTTATAATCTCAAAGCAGGCCCCCCAATAGCAGAATTGTTAGGTAGGTCCTAAGGAAAAGAAACTTATAGAGCCAATACAATGATAGTATGAAAATTCAGTGCTGTCCCACTTATGGCTGGTTTTCCCCTTCTGTTTTCTGTGCTTGGAACAAAACAAAAATTAACTTCCAATAAATAATAAAAATGTTATCAGGAAAAACAAAATCATTTATGTCAAAAACCCTTTTATTGCTCCCAGATTTGTTTTTTTCTCATCCTCAGATTTTCTTTGCTCTCCACGGTAGAGAAGTT
Source organism: Redunca redunca (assembly GCA_006410935.1). Taxonomy (NCBI): domain Eukaryota; kingdom Metazoa; phylum Chordata; class Mammalia; order Artiodactyla; family Bovidae; genus Redunca; species Redunca redunca. The sequence continues at coordinate 300,550 of SJYQ01017865.1, forward strand.
TCTTCTCCAATCATAATCTCATCTACTTTACTACTAATAAAAGTTCCTTCACTGGTTTAATCATACAACAAGGGTAATGAAAGAATGGCATGTGATGGAAGCAAGTATGTAACAGGAGGTATAGGAGAGAGGGGCTCCCCAGAACCCGCCTGCCAGTGCAGGAGACACAAGAAATGCAGTTCCATCCCTGGGGCGGGAAGATTCCCTGGAGGAGGGCATAGTAACCCACTCCAGTATTCTTGCCTGGAGAATCCCGTGGAGAGAGGAGCCTGGAGGGCTACAGTCCATGGGGTCACAAAGAGTTGGACACGATTGAAGTGACTTTGCATGCACATGTACGCATAGGAGAGGGATGAAGATGGAGAAACAGAGAAATACACACAGAAAGGCAGAGAGAGAGACAGAGTCAGAGAAAAACAGGGAAGATGGAAGAGAGAATGGGCACGAGAGACAAACACAGACAGAGACAGAGAGAGGTGTCAATAAGGTGAATTATATTTGGAGCTTTCTGAATGCTCTCTTCCACAGCTGAATAATAACAGTAATAGCCTAGTAATTAGTATACAACTGCTCAGTCTCTCTCTTGCCTGGGGCTGACAAAGAAAATAATCAATTGTACTGGGGAAATGACCAAGGGCTTAAGGAGACATTTGAAAGGAAAATCAGCCTAGGAGCTAGGCATTGGCGGGTTCTGAAGGCCCTGTCAAAATAAAGAGACCCTGAGGTCAGGAAGGAAGTGGGTATTTAAAAAGGGAGACTCTATTTCTAAAGTAGTTTCTGATATTCAGTGGGATCTTGGCAGGATGAAAAAGGCTTTTGACCCTAAAGTGCCATCCATCACCAAAAAAGACTTGCTATATAGCACAGGGGACTATACTTGGTATCTTGTGCCTACTCAGTCATATCCGACTCTTTGCCACCCCACAGACTGTAGCCCACCAGGCTCCTTTGTTTGTGGGATTTTTCAGGAAAGAATACTGGAGCGGGTTGCAATTTCCTCCAGGTGATCTTCCCAACCCAGGGATCAAACACAGGTCTCCTGTGTCTCCTGAAATGGCAGGCGGGTTCTTTACCACTGAGCCACCTGGGGAATCCCTTGATATCTTGTAATAACCTACAATAGAAAAGAACCTGAGAAAAGAATAGATATATTTACATATGTATAACTGAGTCACTTAACCATTCACCTGAAACAAACACACCATTGTAAATCAACCATGTTTCTTTTTTTTTTTTTTAAGTGCTATCTCTCTTCACAGGACATGTTCCTGACCCTTCACCATCAAGTGTATACCCTGAGTATGTACTCATTTTCCTCCAAGTTTAGTAAATTGTGGAGATGGATTTTTATTTATTCAGCAACTCTCTCTTGCTAGTCTCATTTGTGGCAGAGAAAAAGCTACACATCTGCCAAATCCTATTTCCTTTTTCTCCTGGGCATACAGCAAGGCTACATGTCCCAACTTTCACTGCAGTTAGTTAGGGCTCTGGCCAATAATGTTGAAACAGAAGTAACATAAACCACTTCTAAGCCTGGTCCCTAAGAAATGCCCAGCACAATCCCCCAGATTCTTCTTTCTCTTTACTCATCTGCCAGCCAAATACAAAAGCACCCACCAGGGAGCTCAAAAGCTCCACCTAGGAGAAAGCAGAAGCACAATATGGAAGGACCCTGGATCCCTGAGTCACCACCTGGATAAAAGCTTCCCAGGAAAACCATCCACCTTTTCTTTTTTCCATTGGAGGATAATTGCTTTACAGCACTGTTGGTTTCTGCCATACACCAACATGAATCAGCCGTAGTACACATACGTCTCCTCCCTCCCATTGCCCACCCTATCCCACCCCTCTTGCTTGTCAAAGAGCACTGGACTGAGTTCCCTGTGTTACACGGCAACTTCCCACTGGCTATCTGGTTTACATATGAGAACCATCCACCTTGGATGATTGAGTGAGCAAGGACTTTTCCACTGTATTCAGCCATGGAGCATTCAGGGCTTATTTGTTACAGCAGGTGGCATTACTTATCATGACTGATACACCTTTTCAATAACGGTGCAGGTAGCCAACAGGTTTTGAGGAGAGTTGACCTTCTCTTCAATTCTGCCTCTCAACCTTTATTTTCCTGTGAGAGAGAATCCATCCTCCTTCAAGACTCAGACCATACTTGGAGCGCCTGCACCTCTCTTAGGTATCCCCATCTCTGTCACAATCCCCTCCAACCAGTCTCTCACCTCTGTGTCTTTGCCCCTGCACTAGTCACCACCTGGAATACAGAAGAAATATGGCATACCATGCATGTGCTTCCCAGTGGTTCAGATGGTAAAGACTGCCTGAAATGCGGGAGACCCAGGTTCAATCCATAGATCAAAAAGATCCCCTGGAGAAGGGAATGGCAACCCACTCCAGTATTCTTTCCTGGGGAATTCTGTGGTCAGAGGAGCCTGGTGGGCTACAGTCCATGGGGTCACAAAGAGTCAGACACAACTGAGGGATTAACAATTTCACTTTGAAGCATGTGTTTCAGTCTAAATGGGCAGAGATGCTGTCTACTGCTATAGTCCAGATTAAAAGCCAGTTGGAAGCAACATATCCACGACTTTGGCCCTGGAGATAAGGTTCTCTAGCCACTAAGCAAACCAAGAATGTTTGCTTTTAAGATAATTCAGTTACTGAAATGAAGAGCTGGGGGTAATGTTTTGGTTTTTTTTTTTAACTCTTCCCTCTTCCTTATCCCACTCTGTTCAGTCAATTGTCAAGAGGTATTGATTCTATATCCAAATGTCTCTCAAATCCATCCATGTCTCTCCATCATCATTGTTTCCATCAAATTCCAGGCCACCATCATCTCTTAGCAAGAATTCCAATTCCATTAATATGACCCTCTATGATCTGGCCCCTACCCCAGTCCCAGCCTCCCCTCTCTCATATGCTACATTCTATCAATAGCTTCCCTGGACTTCTTTCAATTCTTTAAATGCACCATCACTTTTTCTAATCTTTGTAATAGCATCCTCATAGTCAGAAGCATTCTCCCCTACTTTCTCCCTTCCCCGACCAACTTCTGCTCACTCCAGGCTTCAGCTTGGGTGGCCACAGTTTAGTTTCTAGGTTGTGTGCGACCCCATGAACTGTGACCTGCCAGGCCCCTCTGTCCATGGGATTCTCCAGGCAAGAATACTGGAGTGGCTTGCCAGTTCCCTCTCTAGGCAGTCTTCCTGACCCAGGGATCAAACCCAAGTCTCCAGCACTGCAGGCAGATTCTTTACCAACTGAACCACTGTTCCAAGAAGGCTTTTTTTTTTTAACTCATTAAACTACATTTGACCCTGAAATTATAAACCTTGTCCTTCATTCAGAGAACTCCAATTACCTGCTTGACTAGGATGCTGGCTGACAGGGACCATGTCTGTACAGTTCATTATTGTGTTTGCAGGGTCTAGCATAGCACATGGCATTTAGCAAGTTTATTAATATGTTTTAATAAATATAGATGAATGACTGGATGGACGACTGGAGGGAAAGATGGATGGATGATTGGATGGATGGATAATTGGATGGAAGGATGGATGGACAGGTGGATGCTTGAATGGATAGATAAATGGATGGATGGATGGATGGATTTCTCCTCAAGATGCTGAGTTTGAACCTGTGAGACCAAAGGAAACCAGAGACAGCTGTCATTTCGACTACTCTAAAACCATGAGACCACATCTTCCTTCATCTTTGTTTTCATGGGGTTTGCAGTCTCTTTGGGGATGAGCAGATGAGGGCGAGGGAGCAAGCAAAGACAATATAAAACATACAAATAAACTGGGTAGCACCAGAAGATGACACACAAGACATGTTCTGGGGAGGTGACATTTAATCCAAGACCTCAGGCACTTAAGCAGGTGAGAATGCCAATCCCATGCCAAAAATCAAGCCAAATGATAATCAGGGCTGCCACTGTTGACTGGCAGCAGAGGCTGGGATTTAAAAATAGACCAGTCAACCTATTATGCATGTCCTGCCTTTTGCTTTAGTAATCACTTTCCCCAGGTGCCCAAGGAAATACAAATGGCCCTGAAATAGACAACAAGGGGCCCATTTTCACTCATAATAAGAGAAAAGCAATTAAAATTGCACTGAGGCCCTCCCGTTGGATAATAAGCCTTATTCTGGAGCTCCGGTTCAGCCATCCCCCCCAGTGTTAAGGGATACAGGAAAGATCACCATCTGGAGGAAATAAAGCCAATGAGAAAAAAAAAAAACAACCCACAGCTGAGAGATGTAAAGAATTCATATCAGAATTGTGCATAGGGAAATATCCAAGGAAACAACCATAGTCCAAGGCTTACCCAGTTGGTGACCAGTTACCCAGTGGGGCCAGAGCCCTGCAACAAGCGTTTGCCAGAGATCAAGCCCTGAGCCTTTGGAGTGGGAGCACTGACTCCAAGACCCTAGGCTACCAGAGAACTAACCCTAGGGAGGATCAAATAGTGAGAACTCACACAAAGGAAATCACTGGAATATAAGACCCGGCTTCACCCAACCACCAGTAGCACCCTGTGTAGCACAACTCATCCAAACAACAAACAAAACAAAAATACAAACCAAATCATCAGCAGACAGGATTACCACCTCACTCAATGTCACTCAACATCAGAGGAAAAACATACAAACAAACAAAACTCAGTACAAATCTCACCCTATACAAAGTTTACATAAACCACTGGACTAACCTTCAAAGTCAAAGTCAAAGTCAAAGTGAAGTCATTCAGTCATGTCTGACTCTTTGCGACCCCATGGACACCAGGCTCCTCCATCCGTGGGATTTTCTAGGCAAGAGTACTAGAGTGGGTTGCCATTTCCTTCTCCTTGGGAGGGCAGAAACCAAAAGGAAGAAATAATTCAACCCTGAAGCCTGGGGAAAGAGACTTCAAACACAATAAGTTTTAAAAAAATAACAATGAAAAGGCAGAGAAATACTATACAAATGAAGAAAATAAACTAGAAACACAGAAGTCCAAATAAATGAAGAAGAAATAGGCAATCTACCTGAAAAACAATTCAGAATAATGATAGTAAAGATGATCAAACACCTTGAAAACAGAATGGAAAAAATGCAAGAATCAATTAACAAAGACCTAGAAGAATTAAAGAATAAACATACAGAGACAACACAATTACTGAAATTAAAAATACTCTAGAAGGAATCAATAGCAGAATATCTGAAGCAGAAGAATGAATCAGTGAGCTGGAAGATAAAATGGTGGAAATAACTTCTGAAGAGCAGAATAGAGTAAAAAGAATGAAAAGAACTGAAGATAGTCTCCGAGACCTCTTGGACAATATCAAATGCACCAACATTCAAATTATAGGGGTCCCAGAAGAAGAAGAGAAAGAAAGGGCATGAGAAAATTTTTGAAGAGATTATAGTTGAAAATTTCCCCAACATGGAAAAGGAAATAGTTAATCTAGTTTAAGAGGAACAAAGAGTCCCATACAGGATAAACCCAAGGAGAAACACACCAAGACATATACTAATCAAACTAACAAAGACTAAACACAAAGAAAGAATATTAAAAACAGCAAGGGGAAAACAACAAGTAACATACAAGGGAAACCCCATACATTTAACTGCTGGTCTTTCAGCAGAAACTCTGCAGGCCAGAAGGGATGGCAGGATATATTTAAAGTACTGAATGGGAAAAAACCTGCAACTAAGATTACTGTACCTGGCAAGGATCTCATTCAAAATTGATGAAGGAATAAAAAGCTTTTCAGACAAGCAGAAGTTAAAAGAATTCAGTACCACCAAACCAACTTTACAACAAATGTTAAAGGGACTTATATAGTCAAGAAATACATGAGAAGAAAAAGATATACAAAATCAAGCCCAAACAAGAAAATGGCGATAGGAACACATATATCAATAATTACTTTAAATATAAATGGGCTAAATGCTCCAACCAAAAGACACAAACTGGCTGAATGGATACAAAAACAAGGCCCATATATATGCTGTTTACAAGAAACCCACTTCAGACCTAAAGACATATAAACTGAAAGTGAGAGGATGGGAAAATATATTCCATGCAAATGGGAAGCAAAAGAAAGATGGAGTAGCAATCAGACAAAATGGACCTTAAAATAGATTACAAGAGATAAGGAAAGACACTACATAATGATCAAGGGATCAATCCAAGAGGAAGACATAACAGTTGTAAAATCTACACACCCAACATAGGAGCACCTCAATACATAAGACAAACACTAACAGACATAAAAGGAGAAACTGACAGTAACACAGTTATAATAAGAGACTTTAACACCCATCACACCAACGGACAGATTATCAACACAGAAAATTAATAAGGAAACACAAGTCTTAAATGATACATTAGATGAGATGGATTCTCATTGATATCTTCAGGACATTCCATCCAAACACAGAAGAATACACCTTCTTCTCAAGTGCACATGGAACATTCTCCAGGATAGACCACATCTTGGGTCACAAAGCAAACCTCAGTAAATTTAAGAAAATTGAAATTATATCAAGCATCTTTTCTGATCACAACGCTATAAGACTGTATATCATCTACAAGAAAAAAAAACTGTAAGAAACACAGATACATGGAGATTAAACAACACGTTTCTAAATAACCAACAGGTTACTGAAGAAATCAAAAGGGAAATAAAAAAATTTCTAGAAACAAATGACAATGAAAACACAATTCAAAGCCTACAGGATGCAATAAAAGCAGTTCTAAGAGGAAATTTATAGCAATGCAATCCTACCTCAAGAAACAAGAAAACATCAAATAGACAACCTAACCTTATGCCTAAAACAATTGGAAAAAGAAGAACAAAAAAAAAAACCTCCCAAAATTAGCAGAAAGAAATAATACAGATCAGAGCAGAAATAAATGAAAAAGAAATGAAAGAAACAATAGTAAAGATTAATAAAACTAAAAGCTGATTCTTTAAGATAAACAAAATTGACAAACCTTTAGCCCGACTCATCAAGGAAAAAAGAGAGAAGAATCAAGCCAACAAAATTAGAAATGAAAAAGGACAGGTTACAACAGACAATGCAGAAATACAAAGGATTATAAGAGACTATTATGAGCAACTATATGGTAATAAAATGGATAACCTGGAAGAAATGGACACATTGTTAGAAAAATTCAATTTTCCAAGATGGAATCAGGAGAAATAGAAATTATGAACAACCCAATTACAAGCACTGAAATTGAAGCTGTGGTTAAAAATCTCCCCGCCAACCCCCACCCCCCGCGCCAAAAAAAGCCCAGGACCAGATCACTTCACAGGAGAATTCTATCAAACATTTAGAGAAGAGCTATTGCCTATCCTTCTAAAACTCTTTCCAAAAATTTCAGAGGAAGGAGCACTTCCAAACTCATTCTACAAGGCCACCATCACCCTGATACCAAAATCAGACAAAGATAACACGCACAAAATTACAGGCCAATATCACTAATGAACATAGATGCAAAAATCCTCAATACAATTTTAGCAAACAGAATTCAGCAACACATCAAAAAGCTCATATACCATGATCAACTTGGGTTTATTCCAGGGATGTAAGGATTCTTCAATATATGCAGATCAATCAATGTAATACACCATATTAACAAATTGAAAGATAAAAACCATATGATAATCTCAATAGATGCAGAAAAATTTTGACAAAATTCAGCATCCATTTATGATTGAAACTCTTCAAAAATCGGGCATAGAAGTGAACTACTTCAACATAGTAAAGCCCATATATGATAAGCCTACTGCAAACATTATTCTCAATGGTGAAAAACTGAAAGCATTCCCCCTAAGATCAGGAATAAAACAAGGGTGTCCACTTTCACCACTATTATTCAACATAGTTCTGGAAGTCCCAGCTACAGCAATCAGAGAAGAAAAAGAAATAAAAGGACTCCAGATCAGAAAAGAAGAGGTAAAGTTCTCCCTGTTTACAGATGACATGATACTGTACATAGAAAACCCTAAAGATAGTGTCAGAAAATTACTAGAGCTAATCAGTGAATTTAGCAAAGTTACAGGATACAAAATCAATACACAGAAATCACTTGCATTTCTATATACTAACAATGAAAAATCAGAAAGAGAAGGAATCAATCTCATTCACCATTGCAACGAAAAGGTTAAACATCTAGGAGTAAACTTACCTCAGGAGACAAAAGAACTCTACACAGAAAATTATAAGATGCTAATGAAAGAAATCAAAGATGTCATAAACAGATGGAGAGATATTCCATGCTCCTGGGTAGGAAAATCAATATTATGAAAATGACTATACTACCAAATGCAATCTACAGATTCAATGCGATCCCTATCAAATTACCAATAACAGTTTTCACAGAACTAGAACAAAAAATTTCACAATTCATATGAAAACACAAAAGACCCCAAATACCCAAAGCAGTCTTGAGAAAGAAGAATGAAGCTGGAGGAATCAACCTTCCTGACTTCAGGTTATAGTACAAAGCTATAGTCATCAAGACAGTATGGTACTGGCACAAAAACAGAAATATAGACCAAAAGAACAAGACGGAAAGCCCAGAAATAAATCCATGCACCCATGGGCACCTTATTTTTGACAAAGGAGACAAGAATATACAAGGGGCAAAGACAGCCTCTTCAATAAACAGTGCTGGGAAAACTGGACAGCTACATGTAAAAAATGAAATTAGAACACTTCCTAACATCAAACACAAACTCAAAATGCATTAAACACCTAAATGTAAGACCAGAAACTATAAAACTCTTAAAGGAAAACATAGGCAGAACACTCAATGACATGAATCAAAGCAAGATCCTCCATGACCCACCTCCTAGAGTAACAGAAATAAAAACAAAAGTAAACAAGTGGGACATGATTAAACTTAAAAGCTTTTGCACAGCAAAGGAAACTACAAGCAAGGTGAAAAGACAACCCTCAGAATGGGAGAAAATAATAGGAAATCAAACAACTGACAAAGGATTAATTTCCAAAATATACAAGCAGCTCATACAACTCAATACCAGAAAAACAAACAACCCAATCAAAAAGTAGAAAAACACCTAGACAGACATTTCCCCAAAGAAGACATACAGATGGCTAACAAGCACATGAAAAGATGCTCAACATCGCTCTTATTAGAGAAATGCAAATCAAACCCACAATGAGATATCACCTCACACCAGTCAGAATGGCCATCATCAAAAAGTCTACAAACAATAAATGCTGGAGAGGGTGTGGAAGAAAGGGAAAGCTCTTGCACTGTCGGTGGGAATGTAACTTGATACAACCACTATGGGAGATGGAACGGAGAGTCCTTAAAAAACTAGGAATAAAACCACCATATGACCCAGCAGTCCCACTCCTAGGCATATACCCTGAGGAAACCAAAATTGAAAAAGACACATGTATCCCATTGTTCACTGCAGCACTATTTACAATAGCTAGAACATGAAGCAACCTACGTGTCCATTGACAGATGAATGGATAAAGAAGTTCTTGTACATATACCCAGTGGAATATTACTCAGCCATAAAAGGAATCCATTTGAGTCAGTTCTACTGAAGTGGACAAACCTAGAACCCATTATGCAGAGTGAAGTAAGTCAGAAAGAGAATGATACACATCATATTCTAACGCATGTATACAGAGTCTAGAAAAATGGTACTGAAGAACTTATTTACAGGGCAGCAGCGGAGAAACAGACATAGAGAATAAACTTGTGGACGTGGGGAGAGGGGAGGAGAAGGTGAGATGTATGGGAAGAGTAACATGCTAACTTATATTACCATATGTAAAACAGATAGCCAATGGGAATTTCCTGTATGGCTCAAGAAACTCAAACAGGGGCTCTGTATCAATCTACACAGGTGAGATGGGGAGGAAGATAGGAGGGAGGTTCAAAGGGAGGGGATATATATATATATATATCCATGGCTGATTCATATTGAGGTTTGACAGACAACAACAAAATTCTATAAAGCAATTATCCTTCAATTAAAAAATAAATAAATTTAAAACAAAACAAAAATTGCACTGAGATGCCACTTCCCACCTAGCACATGGGCAAAAATCTGAAGGCATGATAATGGGCCCTGCCGGCTGGGTTGAGGGGCACCAGGGGGGTAGGAGGGAATGGAAATTGGTGTGGGCCTCATGGAAGGTCATTTGGCAATGTCGGTCAAAATTACCCAGGTTTTTACTCTTTGACCAGCAATCCGATGTCTCCAAACAGATCCCATTGTCCATGTCATACTTGACATCCTTTTCAAAGTGGCAGAGGTACAATGTTACTCACTGCAGCATTGTATATAATGGTACAGTATTGGAAACAACCCCTGTATCCATCAGTGGTTTAATGCATTGTGGACCACCACAAAAAATAATAATCATAGTTCAGATTCGTATCACCTGCCTCATGCCAGGCACTATTCTAAATGCATTATATGGGCAGAATGGGCATCATCACAAAGTCCACAAAGTAAGTGCTGGCAAAGGTGTGGATAACAGGGAACCCTCCGACACTGCTGGTGGAGGTGTGAAATGGTGCAGTCACTAGTCAGAACAGTATGGAGCTTCCTCAAAAAGCTCAAAATACAGTGACCATAGGAGCCAGTGATCCCACTCCTGAGCATATATACGGACATAAATTTAATTTGAAAAGACACATGCACCCCTAGGTTCATAACAGCACTATTTACTATAGCCAAGACATGGAAGCAACCTAAGTGTTCACAGACAGATGAATGGATACATATACACTACACTACACACACACACACACACACACCCTAGAACATTACTCAACCACAAAAAAGAATGAAGCAATGCCATTTGCAGCAACACTGATGAACCTAGAGATTCTCATACAAAGTGAGGGGTGAGGGCTGAAGTCGCTCAGTCGTGTCCGACTCTTTGCAACCCCATGGACTGTAGCCTACCAGCCTTCTCCGTCCATGGGATTCTCCAGGCAAGAATACTGGAGTGGGTTACCATTTCCTTCTCCAGGGGATCTTCCCGACCCAGGGATCGAACCCGGGTCTCCTGCATTGGAGGCAGACGCTTTAACCTCTGAGCCTCCAGTGAAGTTAAGGACAAATACATGGTATCACTTATATATGGAATCTAAAAAAATGTGACAAATGAACTTATTTACAAAACAGAAGTAGATTCACAGACATAGAAAACAAATGTATGGTTCAGTTCAGTTCAGTTCAGTCGCTCAATCGTGTCCAACTCTGCGACCCCATGAATCACAGCACGCCAGGCCTCCCTGTTCATCACCATCTCCCGGAGTTCACTCAGACTCACGTCCGTCCAGTCCGTGATGCCATCCAGCCATCTCATCCTCAGTCGTCCCCTTCTCTTCCTGCCCGCAATCCCTCCCAGCATCAGAGTCTTTTCCAATGAGTCAACTCTTCGCATGAGGTGGCCAATGTACTGGAGTTTCAGCTTTAGCATCATTCCTTCCAAAGAAATCCCAGGGTTGATCTCCTTCAGAATGGACTGGTTGGATCTCCTTGCAGTCCAAGGGACTCTCAAGAGTCTTCTCCAACACCACAGTTCAAACGCATCAATTCTTCAGCGCTCGGCCTTCTTCACAGTCCAACTCTCAAAGGGGAGGGAGGGATAAATTAGGAGTCTGGGATTGATATATACATACTACTATACATAAAATAGACAATCAAAAAGGACCTACTGTATAGCATGTGGAATTATACTCAATTATCTTGCAATAACCTATAAGGGAAAGAATCTTTTTAAAGAAAAGATGTTCAGTTCAGTTCAGTCACTCAGTCGTGTCCTACTCTTTGCGACCCCATGGACTGCAGCATGCCAGGCTTCCCTGTCCATCACCAACTCCCAGAGCTTGCTCAAACTCATATCCATCAAGTCGGTGATGCCATCCAACCATCTCACCCTCTGTTGTCCTCTTCTCCTCCTGCCTTCTATCTTTCTCAGCATCAGGGTCTTTTCTAATGAGTCAGTTTTTTGCATCAGGTAGCCAAAGTATCAGGACTGATTTCCTTTAGGATTGGCTGGTTTGATCTTGCTGTCCTAGGGACTCTCAAGAGTCTTCTCCAACACCACAGTTCAAAAGCATCAATTCTTTGGCACTCAGCTTTATGATCCAACTCTCACATCTATATATGACTACTGGAAAAACCATGCAGCTTTGACTACATGGACCTTTGTCAGTAATGTCTCTGCTTTTTAATATGCTGTCTAGGTTGGTCATAGCTTTTCTTTCAAGGAGCAAGCATCTTTTAAGTTCATGGCTGCAGTCACCATCTGCAGTGATTTTGGAGCCCCCCAAATTAAGTCTTTCACTGTTTTCATTGATTCTCCATCTATTTTCCATGAAGTGATGGTACCAGATGCCATGATCTTAGTTTTTTGAATGTTGAGTTTTAAGCCAGTGTTTTCACTTTTCTCTTTCACTTTCATCAAGAGGCTCTTTAGTTCCTCTTCACTTTCTGCCATAAGGGTGGGTGTCATCTGCATATCTGAGGTTATTGATATTTCTCCTGGCAACCTTGATTCCAGTTTGTACTTCATCCAATCTAGCATTTCTCATGATGCTCTGCATATAAATTACATAAGCAAGGTGACAATATACAACTTTTAATGTACTCCTTTCCCAATTTGGAACCAGTCTGTTGTTCCATGTCCGGTTCTGTTGCTTCTTGACCTGCATACAGATTTCTCAGGAGGCAGGTAAGATATATACATATGCATAACTGAGGCAGGATTTCCAGGTGACTCCGTGGTAAAGAATCTGCCTGCCAGTGCAGAAGACACAGGTTCAATCCCTTGGTTGGGAAGCTCCTCTGGAGGAGGAAATGGCAACCCACACCAGTATTCTTGCCTGGACAATTCCATGGACAGAGGAGCCTGGAGGCTACAGAACATAGGGCTGCAAAGAGTTGAACATGATTTAGTGACTGAGCATGCTTAAGTGAATCACTTTGCTGTACACCTGCAGTTAACACAACTTTGTAAGCCAACTATATTTCAATCAAATTGGATGGCATCACTGATTCAATGGACACAAACTTGGGCAAATTCTGGGAGATGGTGAGGGTCAGGGAAACCTGGCATTTCAGTCCACGGGGTCGCAAAGGTTGGACACAACCTGGCGACTGAACAACAACAATGTATTAACTCGTAGCAGCCATATAGATATACCCTAACAGCCAACCCATCTCACAGGTGAAAAAACTGATGTCTGGAGAGGGTCAGTAACTCTCCCAAATTACACAGCTGGGTAGCATTGCACCTGTGTGTGTAGTCAGGTCAGAGAGGAGGGGTGATGATGGAGCACCTGGGAACAGGCACAGTTATATGTCTATAAAAAAAGAAGAGGTCCAAGAGAGCTGTTTGGAGCATGAGAAAGACAAGTGATGGTGAGCAGGGGAGCGGGATGCTGTGAGACTGCCTTTGCATCACACTCAGGCACCGGGGAAGGGATTCGCAGGTGAGATGGAGGAGGGAACCTCAGCTTCCCCCTCTTCCTCAGCTATCCTCAATCGTGCAGCTGTACTACTGTCTTTCTGTGCCTGATCTAGGCACCAGTTCACAGGGCATCTGGAAGACAGAGGAACGTGATAAACCAACGCTATAAAGGATGCTAGATGGCGGCTAGTGGTAAAGAACCTGTCTACCAGTGCAGGAGACATAAGAGATGTGGGTTTGATCCCTGAGTCAGGAAAATCCCCTGGAGGAGGGCATGGCAACCCACTCCAGTATTCTTGCCTGGAGAATCCCATGGACAGAGGAGCCTGGCAGGCTACTGTCCATAGGGTTTCAGAGAGTCGGACACAACTGAAGTGACTTAGCACACACACAAATGATACAATCAGCAAAATTCAATGTGTGGAATGGTCTCCAGGACAAATGATCCAGTTCCTTCCATAAATGACAATAAGACAAAAAGGCAGTCGAACAGTTACAGATTTCAAGAGACTTATGAGACATATCAACCAACGAGGGTGATGATGATAATGACTGGATATTTGATGATATTAAAGAACTATAGTTGGGGCTTTCCTGGTGGCTCAGTGGTAAAGAACCTGCTGACCAATGCAGGAGACACAGGTTCGATCCCTGGTCCGGGAAGATCCTTCATGCCCCAGAGCAACTAGGCCTGTGTGCCACAACTCGTGAGCCTGTGCTCCAGAGCCAGGCAGCTGCAGCCACTGAGTCCACGTGCCACAGAGCACGTGCTCTGCAACAAGAGAAGCCACTGCAAGGCAAAGCCCATGCACCAAAGCATATCCCCCTCTCACCACAGCTGGAGAAAGGGCCTGAGCAGCAACAAAGACCCAGCGCAGTCACAAAATAAACAGAATTATTTTATAAAACTATAGTCATTTTTGAATTGGTAAAATCTGTAGTTCAGTCAATAGTAATGTACGACTATAATGATCACACTAACGTAAAATGATAACATTAGCAGATACTGGGCAAGGGGCACCCAGGAATTCCTCCTTATCTTTTCAACTTCTTGTAAATCTAAAATCATTTTAAAATGAAAAGTTTTAGGGAATTCCCTGGCAGTCCAGTGGTGGGGGTGCTGTGCTACCATGGCAAGGGGCATGGGTTCAATCCCTGGTCAGGAAACTAAGATTCCCACATGTCACGTGGTGAAGCCAAAAATAATAATAATAAAAATTAAAAGTTTATTTTGAAACAATGGTATTGTGATTGCAATTTTTAGTGGACTCTTTTAAATCATGTGTGTTTATTTTTATTTATTTTCTTGAGGTATAGTTGATTTACAAGGTTTCAGATGTGCAGCAAAGTGATTCAATCATATATATCTATAGCTATATATAGGTATAAGTATAAAGATCTATATCTTCTCAGAATATGTATATGTATTCATTTCAGATTCTTTTCCATTATAGGTTATTATAAGATACTGAAGATAGTTCCCTGTGTTGTATAGTTTCCTGGGCTTCCCAGTTGGCTCAGTGGTAAAGAATCTGCCTGTCAATTCATCAGAAGGAAATGACAACCCACTCCTGTATTTCTTGCCTGGGAAACCCCATGGACAGAGGAGCCTGGCAGTCTACAGTCCGTGTGATCATAGAGTTGGACATGACTTACCAACTGAACAACAGATAGAACTAAAGAGATTCAGAGCCTTCTTTACCATCACTGTTCAAATAATCAACCAGGCACTTGTCAAATGCCCCTTTAGCCCATCCTTTCCTCTTCATCCTCATTACCAGTCAGTCCAGGCCTCCAACATCAATTGCCTGGGCCATTGCAGTATCCTCCCTATTAATTTCCTTCCGTCATCTCTCACACTGCCCCCAGAGGACTCTTTCTCACACCTCTGACTGAGGACTCTCTGCTTCAAAATTCTTTTGGTGCTCTCTTTTTTGTTAAATTGTGGGAAAACACATATAACGTAAAATTTACCATTTTAAGTACATTTAAGTGTATGGTGGTGGTGTTGCTGCTGCTGCTGCTGCTAATTCATGTCAGTCGTGTCTGACTCTGTGTGACCCCATAGACGGCAGCCCACCAGGCTCCCCTGTCCCTGGGATTCTCCAGGCAAGAACACTGGAGTGGGTTGCCATTTCCTTCTCCAATGCATGAAAGTGAAAAGTGAAAGGGAAGTCGCTCAGTCGTGTCCAACTCTTAGCGACCCCATGGACTGCAGCCTATGAGGCTCCTCCATCCGTGGGATTTCCCAGGCAAGAGTACTGGAGTGGGGTGCCATTGCCTTCTCCGAGGGTGGTGCTAGTGGTAAAGAATCGCCTGCCAATGCAGGAGAATGCAAGAGACTTGGGTTTGATCCCTGGGTCGGGAGGATCCCCTGGAGGAGGAAATGGCAACCCACTTCAGTGTTCTCTTCTGGAGGGTTATAGGCCATGGAGTCACAGAGTGGGACATGATTGAAGCAACTTAGCACAGCACAGCAGAAACGCACAGCTCAGTGTGAAGGGCAGTCTTACACTTTCTGCCTCTATGACTCTGACTGATTTAGAGACCTCATATAAGTGGAATCACACAGTATTGGTCCTTTTGTACTTATTTCACTTATTATCCTCCAGGTTCATCCACGTCGTGCCATGTGTCAGAATTTCCTTCCCTTTTAAGGCTGAATTAATACTTTACTACATGTGTGTATCACATTTTTAAATCCATTCACCCATCAGTAAACACTTAGGCTGCTTCCACCTTTTGACTGTTGTGGACAGTGCTGCGAGGAACATGGTATACACATCTCTCTTCAAGACCCTGCTTTCAAATCTTATGGGTATATACTGGTAAGCACCAAAGAATTGATGCTTCCAAAGTGTGGTGCTGGAGAAGACTCTTGAGAATCCCTTGGACAAAGGAGAACAAACCAGTCAATCCTAAAGGACATCGACCCTGAATATTCATTGGAAGGACTGAAGCTGAAGCTCCAATACTCTGGCCACCTGATGCAAAGAGCTGACTTACTGGAAAAGACCCCAATGCTGGGAAAGACTGAGGACAGGAGAAGAAGGGGGCGACAGAAGATGAGATGGTTGGAGGACATCACCAACTCGATGGACATGAATTGAGCAAACTCCAGGAGATGGGGGACCCTGGCGTACTGCAGTCCATAGGGTTGCAAAGAGTCGGACACGTCTGTGCAACGAACAGCAACAGCAACAAATGGTAATTCATTTAATGACTCCTGCTTCTTGGTTAACTCCTTTGCTCTAGGTCTCTATGCCTCTCACTCAACATCCACACTGTTACCAGAGATTGCCCTCTGCCCACTGGATGAAGTCAAAAGCCTTGATTTTATTTCTGTGTACCAGATCATTACCTTGCTGCATCCTTCTTGAACCATAAATTCTAGCCCAGAGATGTTGGTTGCCCATTAGAGTCCCCAGAACCTACCTTCTGAGAGTCTGTTTCGTTAGGTCTGCAGCATGGTCCTGGCATTGGCATTTTATTTTTTAAGTTTCCCAAAACTTCAGATGAGCAGGCTTCTTGGCGAAACACGGGCAGCTGTGCCCAGTCACTTTCCATTCCTCTAGTACTTAAGATCTGGAGAAGGAAATGGCATCCCACTCCAGTATTCTTGCCTGGAAAATCCCAAGGGCAGAGAAGGCTGGCAGGGCTACAGTCCATGGGGCTGTAAAGAGTCAGACACGAGTGAGCACAGCACAGCCGCAGCAGTTCCAAAGAAGCATCGGACCTCTAGGCCTTTGGGTACCAATCTCCCTTCACCCTGGAAACCCGTTCTCTCCCTGAGTGTCTGATACGTACCAGCCCACATCAGGAATCACACACGGGGACTGCCCTGGTGGTCCAGTGGTTAAGAATCTGCCTGCCAACCCAGGGGACATGCGTTCAGTCCCTGGCCTGGGACGATTCCACCTGCCATGAAGCAGCTAAGGTTGGGTGCCACAACTCCTGAAGCCCATGCAGCCTAAAGCCCGGGCTCTGCAATAAGAGAAGCCACCACAATGAGAAGCCCTCGAGCCACAGGGAAGCGTAGCCCCCACCCAGACTAACTGGAGAAAGCCTGTGCCCAGCAACGAAGACCCAGCTCAGCCAAAGATTAATGAATGAATGAATTTTAAAAAGAACCCCACATTTTATAAATTCTTTTCTAATAGTTCTCAGTAGAACCAACCAGTCGCCCCTGGAGTCCCTATGTATCCCTATCTCACCACTGCTGCTTGCTCCATCTAGAACATAAGACTCCTGAGAGGACAGCTTGCGGCTTATCTTTTGCATCCCCCTCTCCATTCGGAATGGTTGTTGACAAACAGGAGCCCCTCAGCCCAAAGTCACCCTATTAGCATACCAAAAGCACTCATCACTTTGAAGATCCCAGAGGTTTCAGAAGCTGTATTCTGGAACTGGGGACAAAGCCCAGATATTTTTTATTATTAATATGCCCACAGGTTGAGGACCTCGTTTCAGCCCCCGAATGCAGCCATTCCTAAAACCCAACCTTATTTTAGTCCCTAGATACAACCACTGACGCCTTATTTTCAAATTATCTGAATCAATAAAATTCACCACTACCACCACTCTTTTTTTTAAACCTGAGTCAGTTTGCATTGTGTTTCCACACCTCTTACAACTAAAAGAATGGTATGCTGTGTTCAGTCACTCAGTTGTGTTCAACTCTTTGCGGCCCCATGGATTGTAGCCCGCCAGGGCCCTCTGTCCATGTGGATTCCCTGGGCAAGAATACTGGAGTGGGTTTCCATGCCCTCCTCCAGGGAATTTCTCCGACCCAGGCTCAGAGGTTAAAGCATCTGCCTGCAATGTGGGAGATCCGGGTTCGATCCCTGGGTTGGGAAGATCCCCTGGAGAAGGAAATGGCAACCCACTCCAGTACTCTTGCCTGGAGAATCCCATGGACAGAGAAGCCTGGTAGGCTACAGTCCATGGGGTTGCAAAGAGTTGGGAACGACTGAGCGACTGCACTTTCACTTTTCACTTTCAGGGATTGAACCCAGGTATCCCGCATTGCAGGCGGATTCTTTACCGTCTGAGCCACCAGGGAAGCCCATGAATACTGGAATGGGTAGCCTGTTCCTTCTCCAGGGGATCTTCCCGATCCAGGAATCGAACCAGGGTCTGCTGCATTGCAGGCAGATTCTTTCCCAGCTGAGCTACCAGGGAAGCCCGAAAGAACGATAACTCTGGGTTTTCCTATCCATCTGGAATGCCCTCCCCGAGACCAACACATTTATCAGCCTAACAAACTTCAGCTGACCATTCAACGTTTCCTCCAATGGGTAAGCCTCCATGATTCCACAGAGCAAAGCCAGGGGGGTTCCCACTGCACGCTGCATGTTCCCCGCTGCAGCATTTGTCTGACACCGCGATGACTGTTGATCTGCGTTTCAGCAGCACTAGACTGCTCACTCTTGGCAACAAAGTATGATGGCCTTTTTACGTTTGTGTTCACAGTGCTGACCCCAGCAGTGCCCAGTAAATAGCTGTTGTGTTGAATGAACAAGTAAATGAATGATTAAATAGTAAAGTGTCACCTTCCTCTGACAATGGATTTATTTTTATAAAGGGAAACAAAAACAAAGGCCGGATGGTGGCTTCAGGGCTCAGGCTTGCATTTTCTCCCCCGATTTAATAGCAGGCAAGGTGTGTGGGAAGGGAACAGAGGGACCTCGGAGACAGGCAGATAAAGGAGTGGGTGGCTCTTGCCAGCAGCCGGCCTTTCTTTCATCTTCTGCTGTGAGTGTCCAGCCGCGGCCCCCCGTGCCCACCTGCCAGGCTCAGCTCCTCTGGATCCCCAGGAACAATGAGAAATAATTTGTCTGAGGTGGGGGCGGGGGAGATTGGATGGAAAAAGGAAGGAAGATGTGTCTATTTCATTCCAGCTGGCTCCAACTCTCCACCACTGCTCCCTGAGCTAGCCAAATGCATCTTCTAATTTAGTTCATTCTTCTCTTCCCAGCCACTGGTAACAGACCCACACAGAATACTGTCAGAATTCAACCACCCTTCCTCCCTATGAAAAGGAAAAGGGAGAAGGCACGCAGAAGAGAAATGGATGGAGGAAGAAAAGAAGGGAAAAGATAAAGGAGAAATGATCATAGCAAGAGCTAATAAATATAGCTCTGACTGTATGTCAGGCACTTAGCTGACAACCTGACATACAGAGTAACACAATTCATCCTTCTCCAAACTGTGAGGAAGGTCCTAGCATTATCCCCATTTTACAGGTGAGAATGGGGAGCCAAAATAAAGCAGGAGACAAGGCAGGGACTTAAAAACAATATTTTCAAAGGAAGGCATTGATGGATCCCCAGCCCTGGAACACAGATTAGCACATAGGAGGTGCCCATTCAACAATGCGGAGTGAAGGCTTGGAAGAAATCCTAACCCGCAACATAAAGACAACGTCATCATGCCTTATAAAGTGGAAAAGAGCACATTTCAAAACCCTAGGGATGTATTATGCTAATTTTCCTTTAGTACACAAACTGAAAAAATTCTACGGCACCGTTACCACCATTAATGGGTACTATCTTGAGGTGGAAAGTGTTAGTCTCTCAGTCATGTCTGACTCTTTTGTGACCCCCGTGGACTGTAGCCCACCAGGCTCCTCTGTCCATGGAATTCTCCAGGCAAGAATACTGGAGTGAGTTGCCATTCCGCAGGAGACACAGGTTTGATCACTGGTCAGAGAACTAGATCTCACACTCTGCAACTAAAGAACCCGAACGCTGCAACAAAGACCCAGAATGGCCATATAAATAAAAATAGCTTTTTAAAAAAAGGATTGATATAAGCAAGGCACTCACACCAGTGTCCAGTACACAGTAAGAACAACGAAAACACTTGCTATTATTGTCCTAAGTCAATCAAATACAGCAAAGTTTCATAAAAATGTTTTTAGTTACAATTATAGCTGGGAAAATGACAACTGTCTATGGCAAAGAGTAAGAACACAGTGGGGGTTTCCATATTCAAAGATAGGTGAACTTAACCAATAGTGATAGAACAGAATAATGGGGGGCACCGGGAAGGGGCACTGAGGAGACTTGCGGGGGGCAGGGCTGTTCTACACCTGGACCTGAGTGATGTTGGCCTTGGTAAAGATTAGAAATATCGTATATTAATGCACATATATGGAATCTAGAAAAACGGTCCAGATGAACCTCTTTGCAGGGCAGGAAGAGAGACACAGACATAGAGGACAGACTTGTGGACACAACGGGGGAAGGAGAGGGCGGGACAAACGGAAAGAGTGGCGTTGGCATGTATACACTACCATGCGTGAAACAGACAGCCAATGGGACACTGCACAACACAGGGCACTCAGCTCGGCACTCTGCGATGGCCAGGAGGGGTGGGATGGGGGAGAGTGGGAGGGGGGCCCAAGACGGAGGCACATATGTGTACATATGGCTGATTCACATTGTTATATGGCAGATACTAACACAGCATTGTAAAGCAACCATCCTCCAATTAAAAATTAAAAAAAGAATTCAAGAAGCTATGAAGTTAAAGTATATATGCTTTGCACATTTCATTTTTTAAAGACTTTTTCAATGCAACGACTAAGTAAACAAGTAAGTAAATAATAAATAACAGTGACACGCTAGCTGGTTGAGGGCTGCTATTGGGAATTATGAGGGGCTAAAGCCCTAGGTTGAACCATGGTCCCAAGTTGCTAGCCCCAAGGAGGAATGAGTTAGTGCGACTTTGTCAGCTCCTTTTGCCATGGCAACAGGATGGCAGAGCACTGAGAGACACTGGCCTCAGCACTTTTTAATCTGAGAGCTTTGAAGAAAGGCTCTGAGTCGGGGGAGGAAAAGGAGAGCATGGAAGAACTGGCTGGCAAGATGCTGGGGTGGTGGAAAAAAATGCTTCCAAGGCAAAAAGGATGAAGAACCAGCTTTTCTGGGCTCTGGTTGCATTGCCTGGCAGGCTGGAGACATTCCCGCCCATACCTGCTTCCTCTAGAGAAAAGAGGCAGGATGTTTAAGCTTCACCAGCAACTTCCCCTTCCCCCCACAGAAAATGATAATAGAGCTCAATTTAAAAAATATTTTTAAGCCCTCTAAAGAATATTTAGCCAGAAAGTGTTCCCAAGAAAACTGGGTACAAATACTAGGTCAACCTAACTAAAAAAAATGCATGCGTATTTTGGGGCTCTGAGACTGTCTGGTTGGCAGGCTTGTATCAGGGCAGGTAATTTAGGGTCCAGACATCTAATCCATAGATGTATCATCTAATCAGAAAAGAAAAAGGCAGATTTCTCTACATTTCACTTTTCAGGTGCTGTTATACTAAGATTTCAGGCCAGGTCACTTGTTTTGCTCTTGGAAATGAGTCAAAAAGAAAACTTTAGGTTAACTCAGGGAGGAAAACGTGATTATGAACACGATGCTATCCACAAGTGAAGTGTGCACTTTACAAAAAAAGGTTGTCACGTTTTCATTCTCCATCAATCACCTTTGCAGAGGAGATTAGTCATATTCACCAATCTCCTAGCATGAAGATGGACTACATTTCCCAGCTACCCATGTGATTCAGTGTGATCAAATGACCAGTGAAATGCATTCTGGACCTTAAGGAAAAGGACATCTCTTCCCATTTAGCTGCCACCTTTGGTGAGCCAGCAAATGACAGTACCTAGAAGATGATGCTATCTAGGCTTGGGTTCCCCAAAAGGAGACCCTGAGACAAAGTTTCAAATGTAAACATTTATTTGTGAAGTGATCCCAGAAAAAAATACAGCAAGGGAATGGGAAAATAAAGCAGAGTAGGGAAGGCAGCCAGTTACCACCATGGGTGCCTGAGATTCAATCCTGCTAGAGTGCTAGAAGGCAGCAGAGAACACACACTTCAAAGCCATCCATACAAGGGGGAGGCAGTTGTGGTATTTATCCACCAAGCCTCAGCGGTCATTGGTGGGAGTTGCTCCCTGGTGAGGGGAAGTTCTCCAGCACTTCAAGCTTACCTTGCTTGCATACCCAGTGAGCTCCAGCTACCAGGAAAAGCTCTTAGACAAAGAGGTGCAGTTGCTGTCTGTTGAGAATGGTAATGGCAGGTCCAAAAGTGCCGGGGAGTTATGGGTGAAGCATCAATAGCATTTACTGCAATGGCAGAACCAAAGAATAGAAGGAACCTTGTCCCTGAATGATCGCCTGGAGCAGAGCCACACCATCAAACCAGCCTATAACAAAAGAGAGGATTAAACTCCTACCCTCTCTAAGTCACTGAATTAGTACTGGCTTCTGTTATAGCAGCCTCTCCTAACCCTATATTAGCCTTCTTTACATTGAGCTTGGGAGCTACAGCTTCAGAGATAAGAGGACCCAACACTGAGGGCCTGTGGTTTTCAGGCACTGTTTCAGCAAATTTTCATAAGAACCCTAAGCTATTGGACGTCCCACCCATGACGTCACCCCTGGTAAGTTTTAAGGGAGGGAAGACAGACAGAAGTGCTGGGTGGTTAACATCCTCAGAAGTAATTAATGTCCTCAACCAACACCAGATGGGAACTGGTGGATAAATATGCTAGCTCCATCTCTACTCAAGCAGGATGATTCTGATGAGCATGCTGTCTGCTGCCTCATGGAGGTCACGTTGGAACAGAGCCCAGTTCCCACAGTGGTGACTGGTTTGCTAACACACCATCCACCAGCTAGTTCCTCTCCCTGTTTCCCTCCACCTTTCTCTCCTAGTGTCTCCTGGGATCACCTTCCACATAAGTATGTGCACTTAATTTTTTTCTTTTTTTTTTTTACTGACAACGGTCCGTATCATTAAAGCCATGTTTTTTCCAGTAGTCACTTATGGATGTGAGAGTTGGACCATAAAGAAGGCTGAGCGCCACACAATTGATGCTTTTGAACTGGTGTTGAAGAGACTCTCGAGAGTCTCTGGGACTGCAAGGAGATCCAACCAGTCCATTCTAAAAGAAATCAACTCTAAATATTCATTGGAAGGACTGATGCTGAAGCTGAAGCTCCAATACTTTGGCCACCTGATGCAAAGAGTCAGCTCATTGGAAAAGACCCTGATGCTGGGAAAGACTGAAGGCAGGAGGAGAAGGGGACAACAGAGGATGAGACGGTTGGATGGCATCACCGACTCAACGGACACGAGTTTGAGCAAGCTCCAGGAGATGGTAAAGGACAGGGAAGCCTGGGACGCTGTAGTCCATGGGTGGCAGAGTCAGACACAACTGAGCAACTGAATGACAACGTGCAACATGTGGAATCTTGTTTCCCCCACCAAGGATCGAACCTGCATCCCCTGCATTGGAAGCACGGAGTCTTAACCACTGGACCACCAGGGAAGTCCTGCACTTGAGTTCTTATCTCAGGATCTGCCTCCAGAGACCCCAAACTCAGCCAGAGGAGGAATTATTATCACCTCCAACTTACAGACCTGGAAACATAAAAAGGTCAAGGCCATTCCAGGTGACGCAGTAAGGAGGTAACATGGATGAGTGCAAGATTCCACCTTTTAACCACATCACTGTCCAACAAGCTGCACCCCTCCAAAAGGGAGTACTCTCCTTGCAAGCTCATCGTGGGGGAAACCAGTCTCATCATCTTTTCCCCCCACAAACTTGGTTACTCTCCAGGCTTTAAATTTCAACTGGACAAACGTTTGTTGAGCACACACAAAGTGGCCAGGTATGCACCAAGGCCACTGATAACTGATTTGTGGATCGCTGCTCGTAAATAGCTCAAGGTCTAATTGGGAAGTTAGTGTTTAAAAGAAGAAATCTCCAACTGGGAGGTTATAATCGCAGTTGTTGTTCACCCTCCGGGCTGTTACAATTGTGAAATACTTTTATTCCAGTTGATATATAACTACTATTCCTAGTCTCCCTGAGGGCCTGCCATCTGCTGTCTGGGAGCTTCCTCCAAGCTATCCTGGACCTCCCCTTACACCAGCATTTAAAGGGGTGATTTGGATACCTCAAAGAGACCCAGGGCCCTACACCAGGGTTGTGAACTCTGACTGACTGATCCCAGTGCCCGATCTGATTATCACAGAGATGAGTCCTTGATGGGGAAACTCACGTTGTCATCAGCTTTATGTGAGCTGGTCAGGTAAGACCTGAGCTTAGTCATTTTGTTTTTATTTTGAACCCAGAAGACAACAGTCTCGAATGCATATGGGATTCTTAGGGAGATGATGAAAATGTTCTGGAATTAGATGTTAGTGATGGTTGGACAACCTTATGAATATTCTAAAAAGGCACTGAATTAAACACTTTAAAGGGGTGGATTTTATGGATGTGAATTCTATGGATGTGAATTCAAGAAATTTGTCATTTAAACTCAGACTGAGAAAAACAAATACTGTATCATTTGTATATGAATGATTTGTATATGATCATTTGTATATGAAATCTAAAAAAATAATACAAATGAATGTATATACAAAGCAGAAACAGACTCACAGATATAGAAAACAAACTTGTGTTTACCAAAAGGGAGAGGTAAGAGGGAGGGGCAAAAGAGGTGTATGGGATTAACAGATACAAACTACTATGTATAAATATATACATAAACATATATATATATAGATATACATATCTATAAACATATATCTATATAAACATATAGATAAACAACAAGGATATATTGCATAGTACAAGGATTAATAGCCATTATCTTGTCATAACTTATAATGGAATACAATCTGCAAAAATACTGAAACACCCTGCTGTACACCTGAAACTAATATAATTTGTAAATCACATTTTAAAAGCCGTTATTTAAAGGAAAGGAGGGAGGAAGTTAGGAGGGAAGGAGAGAATGAGGGAGGGAGGAAGGAAAGAAGAAATTAAGTGTTAGTCACTCAGTCATGTCCAACTTTGTGACCCCATGGACTGTAGCCAGCTAAGCTCATCTGTCCGTGGAATTTTCCAGGCAAGAATACTGGAGTGGATTGCCATTCCCTTCTCTGGGGGATCTTCCCAACTCAGGGATCAAACCTGGGTCTCCTGCATTGCAGTCAGATTCTTTACTGTCTGAGCCACCCAGGAAGCCCTAAAACGAAAAGTTGTTGTTCAGTTGCCCAGTTGTATCCAACTCTTTGCAAACCCATGGACCCCCTGGCAACACGCCAGGCCTCCCTGTCGCTCACCATCTCCCAGAGTTTGCCCAAGTACATGTCCATTGCATTGATGATGCCATCCAGCCATCTCATCCTCTGACACCCTCTTCTCCTTTTGCCCTCAATCTTTCCCATCATCAGGGTCTTTTCCAGTGAGTCAACTGTTCACATCAGATGACCAAAATGCTGGAGCTTCAGCTTCAGCATCAGTCTTTCTAATGAGTATTAAGAGTTGATTTCCCTTAAGATTGACTGGTTTGGTCTCCTTTCAAGGGACTCTCGGAGGTCTTCTCCAGCACCACAGTTCGAAGGCATCAATTCTTCAGTGTTCTGCCTTCTTTACGGTCCAGCTCTCACAACCATATGTGACCAGTGGGAAAACCAAAGCCTTGACAATACAGACTTTCTTCAGCAGAGTTATGTCTCTGCTTTTTAACATATTGTCTAGATTTGTCAAGAAGCAATCGTCCTGCCACGAAGCAATCGTCTTCTGACTTCATGGCTGCAGTCAACATCCACAGTGATTTTAGAGCTCAAGAAGAGGAAATCTGCCGCTACTTCCACCTTTTCTCCTTCTATTTGCCATGAAGTAATGAGATGGCTGGATGGCATCACCGACTCGATGGACGTGAGTCTGAGTGAACTCCGGGAGTTGGTGATGGACAGGGAAGCCCGGCGTGCTGCAATTCATGGGGTCGCAAAGAGTCAGACACGACTGAGCGACTGAACTGAACTGAACTGAATGGGGCCAGATGCTATGATCTTAGTTTTTTTTAATATTTTTCAATATTTCACTCTCCTCCTTCACCCTCATCAAGAGGCTCTTTAGTTCCTCTTGGCTTTCTGCCATTAGAGTGGCATCATCCACGTATCAGGTTGTTGATGTTTCTCCCGCCTACCTTGATTCCAGCGTGCAACTCATCCAGCCAGCATTTCTTGTGATGTGCTCAGCGTATAGGTTAAATAAACAGGGTGACAGCAGACACATGCCCTAGAGCCTGTGATGTAGGCTCTGCATCAAGAGAAGCCACCGCAACGAGAAGCCTGTGCACCGCAACTACCCTACCTGCCGCAACTAGAGGAAAAAGGCCCACAAAGCAATGAAGAGACAGCAACCAAAAATAAAATAACACTTTTAAAAAACACTAAAAAATACAATGGTGGTATTTTGTTCATGAAGGATTTTTGCATTGATTTTTATGTTTTCAAATATTGCATTAAAATATGTATCTTGAAGACTGAGTTTTTGGGGTGTCTCTTAAATTCTGCACGCAAACCAAATGCCTCACTGGCCTCCCCTTGATCCAGGCAATCCTTGTCCGGCATTTTCCATGATTTAAAGTTTGTGGCCAGTGGGTCCTCACCCACCTCTGCATATTCTTTCTCTGCCTTCCAAAGAGACATGTTCAGGCTGAGGAAGCTTCAAGAAACTGGTCTCTTTCTTATCTGCCCCTGCTGCCATCCTGGGGCTTCACCTCTCCCTTCATCAAGGCTGTTCTTTCTGCATCCTTCATTCCCCCTCAAAGATGTTTCTTTTGAGAGAGAAGCAAAGCAAAATGATTAGACACTGCAAATCAAAACTACAATGAAGTACCACCTCACACCAGTCAGGACGGCCATCATTAAAAGTCTACAAATAAATGCTGGAGAGGGCATGGAGAAAAGGGAACCCTCCTACACTGTTGGTGGGAATGTAAATGGATGCAGCCACTATGGAGAACAGTATGGAGATTCCTCAAAAAAATAAAAATAGAGCTACCATATGATCCAGCAATTCCATTCTTGGGCCTATATCCAGACAAAACTATATTTCAAAAAGGTACATGCATCCCTTGTCCGCTGCAGCAGTATTCACAATAGCCAAGACATGGAAGCAACCTAAATGTCGATTAACAGCTGAATGGATAAAGATGCGGTGCAGACACACAATGGAATATTACTCAGCCATAAAAAAGGATGAAACAATGCCATCTGCAGCACCACGGATGGACCTAGAGATTATCACACTAGGTGAAGGAAGTCAGATACAGAAAGACAAATACCGTATGATATCACTTGTATGTGAAATCTAAAATACACACAAATGAACTTACCTTCAAAACAGAAACAGACTCACAGACACAGAGAACAGACTTGGTTTTCAGGGGGAGGGGGTAGGAGAGAGATGGGTTGGGAGTCTGAGTTTAGCAGATGCCAACTATTATATATAGGATGGATAAACAAGAGGGTCCTGACTGTGTAGCACAGGGAACTGAATTCAATGTCCTCTGATGAACCATAAAAAAAGAAAGCAAGTGGGCAAGACTGATGCTCTCTCTGTCGTCTCTCAAGTTGACCCCCTCGGCAGTTTCGGCTCTGCCTTGCTCATCTACTTCTTGTGCTTGCTGTGTGAAAGCCATTCTGAAAAAAGTCTTTATCCTTGGTCGTTAGTAT
Organism: Redunca redunca; assembly: GCA_006410935.1. Classification (NCBI taxonomy): domain Eukaryota; kingdom Metazoa; phylum Chordata; class Mammalia; order Artiodactyla; family Bovidae; genus Redunca; species Redunca redunca. The sequence goes on from SJYQ01017865.1 coordinate 328,580, forward strand.
GTGGGAACCATGGTACTGGCCGTCTAAAGAGGCAATGCTTCGGTGACACTTTGACCATTTCAAGACACACCAAATCCTCCTGGCACATCAACTGTGTGAATGCAAGCCCGTTGAAGATCCTAATCTTTACACCTTGGTAAAGGTTAGAAATATTGTATATTAATGCACATATATGAATCGAGAAGAACGGTCCTGATGAACCTATTTGCAGGTTCATCACTCTCTCCCCATCCCACCCCTCCTGGCCATCACAGAGTACCGAGCTGAGTCCCCTGTGTTGTGCAGTGTCCCATTAGCTGTCTATTTCACGCATGGTAGTGTATACATGCCAACGCCACTCTTTCAGTTTGTCCTGCCCTCTCCTTTCCCCGTTGTGTCCACAAGTCTGTTCTCTATGTCTGTGTCTCTCTTCCTGCCCTGCAAATAGATCCAGCCTGGGCTGGATCTCTCTCAGCTTTCCACTGACCTTCAGCATCTTCCTAAGAAGTGAGAGTCCCTGGTGGCTCTGACGGTAAAGACTCCATCTGTGATGCAGGAGACCTGGGTGAAATTTCTGGGTCAGGAAGATCTCCTGGAGAAGGAAATGGCAACCCTCTCCAGTATTCTTGCCTGGAGAATTCCACGGAGAGAGAATACTGGCGGGCTACAGTCCGTGGAGTCACAAAGAGTCAGACACAACTGAGTGACTAACCCATACGCAAGAACTGGGGGAAGAGACGGAAGTGCTGGAGAGGACAGAAGAGGGAAGCCACTCAGGGGTGTAGGCACCATCCAAAGAGGTTATTTTGAAAAGAGCTATTTTATTACCCATTTTTATGCACAAAGAAGAAATCTCAAATTACAGGGAAGGTTCAAACTTGACAGGTCTCATAGTAGTGACAAGAATAGGGATAAGAATAAATAGGGGGCTACCCTAGTGGTTCAGTGGTAAAGAATCCACCTGCCAATGCAGGAGACATGGGTTCAATCCCTGGTCCGGGAAGATCCCACATGCGGTGGAGCAACTAAGCCCACGCACCACAACTATTGAGCCTGTGCTCCAGAGCCCAGGAATCGCAGCCACTGAAGCCCGCGTGCCCTAGAGCCTGTGCACCACAACAAGAGAAGGACCTCAATGAGAAGTCCACGTACTACGACTGGAGAGTAGCCCCTGCTCGCTGCAGCTAGAGAAGAGCCTACTCAGTAAGGAAGACCCGGCACAGCCAAAAATAAAATACATAAAAAAATTTTAAAAAGATTAAATAGGAAATACTTTCCTAGCGTTATCTACATACCAAGCACTTTACACAGATTAACTCACCTTACAAGGCAGACATGATCGCCATCCATCCCTACAGATGAGGAAACCAAGGCCCAGAGAGGTGAAGTGACTTGCCCAAAGTCATACAGCTTGTAAGTGGCAGAAGCAGGACTCGAACCCAGACCATTTGGGCCAACTGTCCAGTCTCTGAACTGCTATGTTACGGCTGCCCCCTGACTATTGTGGCTATAACAGTCTTAATGATTACTCTAATGATAATACCAATAACCACCAGAAATATTCACTTCTAATAATTATTAGTTGATTCTAATAGCAATGTAACACTGCCTCATTTGGAGAGAGTTTATTTACTGCACACAAGACACTCAAGCCAGAGTCTTCCCTAGGGTTCTTCTAACAAAACTGGGAGACAGACTCTCTTGTCCCCATTTTTCAGATGTGGCAATGGGTTCACAGAGGCCAGGGACCTTGCTCAAGGCACACAGCCAACTGTTCATCCTGCAGCTGGGCTTGGAGCCACAAAACCCTTGGACCACATCGCAATTGCCCATGAAACAAGAAAGATCATGCACTATTTTTAATTCTCTGCTCTTCCAATGCGCACAGCAGCCTTCCTCTCAGGACAGCTGACATTTCCCCTCCGATGGATGTAGCAGCTCTCATTAGAGTCTTAGCCTTGGTAAGACACTGAATGAGCCAAGCTGACTCCTTTGGCCATATTTTTAGGCTTTCTCCCACTTGAAAACTCAGAATTTCTGGACCCCTTCAGGGTGGAATCCAATGCACGTTAATGAACTATCTGGGTCACTCAATCAAAGCACCAGTCAGAGAGGCAACAAATGAGCACCTGCTGTATGCCAAATGTTGTTCCAGTCTGAGGATACAGCTGTGAACAAAATAAATATCCCTGCCCTCGATGAGCTCATGTTCTAATAAGAGATAAGGGTTATTGATCAGGCCACAAGTGTGTAAAGATAACTTCAGATAAATGTATACATTTATGGGACTTCCCTGGTAGTCCAGTGGTGAGGACTCCACGCTTCCAATTCAGGGTGTTTCGGGTTCGATCCCAGGTCTGGGAACTAAGATCCCACATAGGCATGGGGTGTGGCCAAAAAAAAAAAACTTTTAAATTGGGATCTGCAGGAGATAGAGTGATTACAATCACCATGCCTCAGTTTCCTCATCTGTAAAATGGTACTGACAAGGCACAGTTGTGGGAAAGACTGATGATGGAGTGATGCAAAAGGTTTTGCCCCAATGTCCAAAGGCATGACTACAGTCCGTGTTAAAGGTCCTGGGAGTGCTACCCCCTTCCTGCCCCAACACCAGCTGGGCTCCTAGGCACTGGGATGCCCTGGCTGCCTTTTTATTATTATCATTACTGTTGGAGTAAAATTGCTTTAAATGTTGTGTTAGTTTCTGCTACAACAAAGTGAATCAGCTATTTGTTGTTGTTCAGTTGCCAACTCATGTCTGACTCTTTGTGATTCCATTGACTGCAGCATGCTAGGCTTCCCTGTCCCCCACCACCTCCTGAAGATTGCCCAAGTTCATGTCCATTGAATCGATGATGCCATCCAACCATGTCATCCTTCTCCTTCTGCCTTCAATCTTTCCCAGCATATATGCTCTCCCTCTTGAACCTCCCTCCCACCCCTTCATCCCACCCCTCTAGGTCATCACAGAGCACCGAGCTACTTTATATGGTGCTGCCCAGGTAGTCCCTCCTCCAGGCTCCTGCCCTGGCTCACCAGCTTTTTGGTTGGTTAAATTTAGCACAGGTTACTCTGCGCTGAGTAAATTGCCTCACTGCAAAAAAAAAAAGTGGAAGACGACTAAACCTGTTTACAGTGTTTGAAACCCACTCACTAAAATATTTGCAACCATCACAATAATGACTTGGATCTCCATCTTGGTTGTCTCTTGGGAGCTCAGGTTGGTGCAGACCTTCTGTGATACCTGCTACAGGGGTTAAGAGGTTGCACGCTTGCGTCAAGCAGACATGAGTTTGATCCCAGCTCCGGCAACGGACCTGCCCAGCACTAGGGCATTCTGTTTCGGTGCACCTGTAAATGGTATTGATGATTTGTGCCTCACTGATGAAATGTCGGGGGCTGAGCACAACGGCTGGCAAGTACTGACAACCGAGGGGCTGCCCAAGTGGCTCAGTGGTAAAGAATCCGCCTGCCAATGCAGGACACGCAGCAGACCTGGGTTCAACCCCTGGGTCAAGAAGATCCCCTGAAGGAGGGAATGGTAACCCATTGCAGTATTCTTGCCTGGGAAATCCCACGGACAGAGGAGCCTGGTGAGTTAGACTCCATAGGGTCGCAAAGAGTCGGATACGACTCGGCGACTGAACACACAGGCACACGCTCGAGACCAACAGCTCGGTGGTTACAAAGGAACAGGAACTGGAGGCAGGTTGCTTGGGTTCAAGCGTCACGTGTGCCCTGTGTGATTCAGGGCAAGTGACCTCACCTCTCTTTGCCTCAGAGTCCCCATGTGCAAAACAGGGCCAATGATACTACCTAACTCACGGAGTTGTCGTAAGATTTCTTTTTAAAGAAAACATTATTTATTTATTTTTGGCTGTGCTAGGTCTTCATAGCTGCGTGTAGGCTTCCTCTGCCTGCGGCAAGTGGGGGCTACTCTTTGTTGTGCGAAGGCTTCTCACTGCAGCGGCTTCTCCATAGGCTCTAGGCTCGGGGGCTCAGTAGTTGTGGCGTGTGAATTCTAGGGTGCATGCAATTCAGTAGTTGCGGCACACAGACCTAGACCTGTGTGCGGCACACAGCTCACAGGCTCTAGACCTCGGGCTCGGTAGTTGTGGCACAGGGCTTAGTTGCTCCGAGGCATGTGAAATCTTCCCAGACCAGAGATCAGACCTGTGTCCCCTGCATTGGCAGGCAGATTCTTGTCCGCTGCACCACCAGGGAAGTCCTAAGATCCTTAAGTTAATCCTTAGAAAACATTTTGGAAATTGGCCATGCTATACAATTCCAAGGGGCACCGTTGTGTATCTAGCTTATGTAAAGGGTGATCCAGGACGTGTGCAAAGCAGCAGCACATAGCTGCTATTGCTAACGCCTTTATCTGCTAGGATGTTGGTTGTGGGAAGATTGTCAGCGACTACACTGGGTGTTCTACATCTGTCACTCACTTTATCCTCCTAGGAACTCTATGAACAGGTATCATTACGATCTCCATTTCACACATTAGGAAACTGAAGCTCAGAGAGGTTGAGTCACTGGTGCACAATCACACAGCTAGAAGTTGATGGACTAGGAAGGCACACTCATGCTCATCTCAAGCAGTGGGTCAGAGCCAAGCCATCTAACTAGTTAATTTAGGTGGATTATGCAGTGGTTTAGTTGCTAAGTCATGTCTGACTCTTGTGACCCCATGGACTGTAGCCTGCAGGCTCCTCTGCCCAAGGGATTCTCCAGGCAAGAATACTGGAGTGGGTTGCCATTTCCTTCTCCAGGAGATCTTCCCAACCCAGGAATTGAACCAGGGTCTCCTTCACTGCAGCCAGATTCTTTACCGACTGAGCTATGAGCAAAGCCCTTAGGTGGATTATGGTCAACCATAATTTAAAAAAACTAAGATCATGGCATCCAGTCCCATCATGTCATGGCAAATAGAAGCGGGAAAAGTGGAAGCAATGACAGGTTTTATTTTCTTGGGCTCCAAAATCTCTGCAGACGGTGACTGTAGCCATGAAATTAAAAGATGCTTGTTTTGCCAACAAAGGTCCGTATAGTCAGAGCTATGATTTTTCCAGTAGTCATGTACTACTGGAAAGTATATGAGAGCCGGACCATAAAGAAGGCTGAGCACCAAAAAATGATGCTTTCAAATTGTGCTGGAGAAGACTCTTGAGAGTCCCCTGGACTGCAAAGAGATCAAACCAGTCAGTCCTAAAGGAAATCAACTCTGACTATTCATTGGAAGAATTGATGCTGAAGCTGAAGCTACAGTACTTTGGCCACCTGATGCGAAGAGCTGACTCACTGGAAAAGACCCTGATGCTGGGAAAGACTGAGGGCAAAAGGAGAAAGGGGTGGCAGAGGATGAGATGGTTAGATAGAATCACTGACTCAATGGACATGAATTTGAGCAAACTCTGGGAGATAGTGGAGGACAGAGGAGCCTGGCGTGCTACAGTCCATGGGGCTGCAAAGCGTTGGACGTGACTTAGTGACTGAATGACGACAACAATGGTCAACCCTAGTCTCATTGTTAGCAATTGGTCTATGGATGGGTGGCAGGGGACAGCAAGGGTCAAAGTGATCCAAGGAAAGATTTACAGGGCAGGAGGAGGTTCTGGTAAGGAAGCTTCTTGTTCTAAAGAGAGCATTCCAGGAAGCCAGTCTTTCCTTCTTCCTAGATGTAAGCAAGGACCTTGTTACCTGGGATCACAACCATTGTGCAAACCTGAGAGTAGACAGCCTGGAAACAGAACCGGCTCTCAGGGAAGGTGATTGCTAAAAGAATACCAGACAGACAAAGCTGGATCCTTGATCAGACTCTGCCTGAAGCCCACATCCCACTAGACATGTGGCTCTGAGAGCCAACAAGACACGATAATAAATATGGGGTTTCCTTCTGGGGTGATGCAAATGTCTTGTGACGGTGGCACAGCATTGTGAATGTACTAAGTGCCACTGAATTGCATATTTTTAAATGACTAGTGGTTCATTTTATATTAAATGAATTATACTTCAATTAAAAAAAATGTGAGTTGAGTTTTCTGTTACAGCCAAAACTTCATAACCGTGACCCCAAAGTTGTGAGTTTTCCACTCTCCTACCCTGAATCCTATGGACACTATTTCCTGTGTCCATATTTCTCAGACTCATTTGCATTACCAACCTGCAGACTCTGTCTTCCTTATGCTAGCCCATATTCATCTTGTCTTTGGTTAGTGAGTCTCTACCTAAAATTCCAGATAGAATTCTTTCTTCAAAAACATGTAAGAAGAAGGTAGGCTGAATGAGAGAGTAGCATTGACATATGTGCACTACCATGCGTGAAATAGATAGGCTGTGGGAACCTGCTGTGTAGCACAGGGAGCTCAGCTGGATGCTCTCTGACAACCTGGAGGGGTGGAATGTGGGAGGGAGACCCAAGAGGATGGGGATGTATGCACACATATAGCTGATTCCTGCTGTTGAACAGCAGAAACTAACCAACGTCGTAAAGCAGTCCTGTGCTGTGTGCTGTGCTTAGCCGCTCAGTCATGTCTGACTCTTTGTGACCCCATGGACTACCGCCTGCCAGGCTCCCCTGTCCATGGGATTCTCCAGGCAAGAATACTGGAGTGGGTTGCCATGCCCTCCTCCAAAGGATCTTCCCAACCCAGGGATCGAACCCAGGTCTCCCGCATCACAAGCAGATTCTTTACCATCTGAGCCAATTATACTCCAAGTTAAAGGAAAAAAATTTAAGACCTACATTCCTGGCAAGAAGCTGTGATTTCACTCATTCAATCGGCCTGCTTTTATTATGCAACTACTATATACTTTGCACTGCCAAGGCAATATGAGGGATTCAAAAGAAGTTCCACAAAAGTTCTCATTCTTTATTCATCGATCTGCTCATTCATTCAGAGATAGTGCTGAATACCTACTGACTCCTGGCACAGTTCTAGATGCTGAGAGACAGCAAACAGATAAAAGCCCTACCTAGGGAGGGCCGATGTTCTGGAATGTAAGTGGAGAGAAACGAACAATAAGCAGGATAAATAAGTAAAGTGTATAATACGTTAGATTGGGCAAACTGTTCGAGATTTTTCGGGACTTCCCTAGTGCCCAGTGGCTAAGACTCTGCGTTCCCAAAGCCAAGGGCCCCAGTTCAAGCCCTGGTCAGAGAACTAGATCCCATGCCACAACTAAAGATTCCTCATGCCTCAGCTAGAAGACGCCCCAAAGATGGTTGAAGATCCTGTGCGCCACAACTGAGAACCGGGGCAGCCAAATGAATAAATAAATTAATAAAAAGAAATATTGAAAAAAGAACTCTTCTACCTTAAAAAAGAGAGAGAGGAAAGAAAAGATTTTCAAAGGAATGGGGAACAGGGAAAGTGCGTGGGCTCCTAGTATAGACAGAGAAGCCAGAAGGCCTCACTGGAAAGGTGACATCCGAGGCAAGCCTTGAAGGCGAGGGAGGAGCCATGAGAACATCTAGGGGAAAAGCACTTCAAGAAGAGGGAATAGAAAGTTCAAAGTCCCGACATTCAAGAAGTTCTTGCTGTCCACGGTAAATGTCTTTTTGAGCCACCATAACAGAGCGTCACCGACCGGGCAACTTACACAACAGAAACGTGTGTCCTTATGCTGAGGAGGCTGCAAGCCTGAGATCAGCATGTCTGAGGCCTTTGTCCCTGCTTGGCTGCTGGCATCGTCCCCCTGTGTCTTCATGATCACCTTGCCTCGGTGCATGTTTGTCCTAAGCCCCTCTTCTTAGAAGGCTCCCAGTCAGGCTGGGGGAGGACCCACCCTAATGACTTCATTTTACATTAATTGCCTCTTTCAAGGCCAAATTCAGCCACACTCTGAAGTTCTATGGGTTAGAAGTTCAGCGTGTAAATTTGGGGTTGGGGGGGGACATGATTCAGCCCCTCATAGTGAAATAAGACTAACCTATGAAACAGTGGCAAAAACTCCACAGCAAACAAGCAGGTGTTAAACAGTGACGGAGAGACTGTAAACGTTATGACCATGAAAAGGAGGCTTCACCCAACCTAAACGTCCATCGACAAGAGGAATGGATAAAGGAGATGTGGTACATATATACAATGGAATATTACTCAGCCATTAAAAAGAATGAAATGATGCCTTCTGAAGAAACACAGATGGATCTAGAGACGATCGTATCAAGCGAAGTAAGTCAGACAGGGAAAGACAAATACCATATGATATCACTTATATGTGGAATCTAAAATCCGATACAAATGACCTTATCTATGAAACAGAAACAGACATAGAGAAAAGAGTTGTGTCGGGGGGCAGGGGGAGGGATTAACAGCAGATACACACCCCTGTATGTAAAACAGATAAACAGCAAGGTCCTACTGTAGAATAGAGAACTACATTCAATGAAAGGGAAAGAAAAGTGAGTCACTCAGTCGTGTCTGACTCTTTGTGACCCCATGGAGTATACAGTCCATGGAATTCTCCAGCCCAGAATACTGGAGTGGCTAGCTGTTCCTTTCTCCAGTGGATCTTCCTGACCCAGGAATTGAACTGGGATCTCCTGCATTACAGGTGAATTCTTTACCAGCTGAGCTACCAGTTCAGTTCACTTCACTTCAGTCGCTCAGTCATGTCCAACTCTTTGCAACTCCATGGACTGCAGCACGCCAGGCCTCCCTGTCCATCATCAACTCCCGGAGTTTACTCAGACTCATGTCCATTGAGCCAGTGATGCCATCCAACCATCTCATCCTCTATCGTCCCCTTCTCCAGCCTTCAATCTTTCTCAGCATCAGGGTCTTTTCAAATGAGTCAGTTCTTTGCATCAGGTGGCCAAAGTATTGGAGTTTCAGCTTCAACATCAGTCTTTCCAATGAATATTCAGGACTGATTTCCTTTAGAATAGACTGGTTGGATCTCCTTGCAGTCCAAGGGACTCTCAAGAGTCTTCTCCAACACCACAGTTCAAAAGCATCAATTCTTCGGCGCTCGGCTTTCTCTGTAGTCCGACTCTCACATCCATACGTGACCACTGGAAAAACCATAGCTTTGACTAGACAGACCTTTGTTGGCAAAGTAATGTCTCTGCTTTTTAATATGCTGTCTAGGTTGGTCATAACTTTCCTTCCAGGAAGTAAGCGTCTTTTAATTTCATGGCTCAAATCACTATCTGCAGTGATTTTAAAGCCCCCCAAAATAAAGTCTCTCACTGTTTCCACTGTTTCCCCATCTATTTGCCATGGAGTGATAGGACCGGATGCCATGATCTTAGTTTTCTGAATGTTCAGTTTAAGCCAACTTTTTCACTCTCCTCTTTCACTTCATCAAGAGGCTCTTTAGTTCTTCTTCACTTTCTGCCATAAGGGTGGTGTCATCTGCATATCTGAGGTTATTGATATTTCTCCCGGCAATCTTGATTCCAGCTTGTGTTTCTTCCAGTCCAGCGTTTCTCATGATGTATTCTGCATATAAGTTAAATAAGCAGGGTGACAATATACAGCCTTGACGTACTCCTTTCCCTATTTGGAACCAGTCTGTTGTTCCATGTCCAGTTCTAACTGTTGCTTCCTGACCTGCATATAGGTTTCTCAAGAGGCAGGTCAGGTGGTCTGGTATTCCCATCAGGGAAACCCTATATTCAATATTCTGTAATAAACCATAATAGAAAAAAAAATATGAAAAAGAATATACATATATATTTATAACTGAATCACTTTGTGTACCAGAAACCAACACAACATTGTGAATCAACTATACTCCAATTTTCAAAAAAGGAGACTTCACTGAAACTGTGTTTTAAACACCCATAGGATTTGGAAAGGAATCAGAAGTGAAGGGAAGGGACTTCCTTGATGGTCCAGTGGTAAAGATTTTACCTTCCAATGCAGGGAGTTGGGGTTCAATCTCTGGTCTGGAAGCTAAGATCCCACAGGCCTCCTGGCCAAAATACCAGAACATAAACAACAAAAGCAATCTCACAACAGATTCAATAAAGACTTGAAAAATGATCCACATAAAACAAAAATCTTAAGAAGAAAAAGAAGCAAAAGGAAGAACGCGGTCATAATAGTAAAGGAGAAACCAGCATGCAATATCTAGGTGATTCACAAATGCTATGATCAGAGGATTGCCCAATTTCACCACTGTAACAAAGAATTCCAAGTCCCGGGGACTTAACAAATGTTTCCTTTTTCCCCTGCTTCATTCCCAACAGAGGAGACAGGAGGTTATAATTTAGATCCAGGATGACAGAAGTTCCATCTCATCACAGCAGGAAAAAGGGAATGTGGCATGTCACATGCTGGCTTTTAAAACTCCCACTTAGAAATGACTCAAGTCACTTTCACTTACATCTTACTAACCCGAGCAAGTCATGTGGTCATACCTATCCTCCACATAGAAGAATCAGAGGACCAGAAATAGCACCAGTGATAATATTCAGTGAATATCACTAATGATAAATATCACTAATAACTAGGTTGATGATCACTTCCCTAATTGCTCTTCCCATCAGACTGTAAACTCCTCATGAGTAAGAACCTTATTCAAGTTGACTTTGCAAAGTTAGGTGCTCAATAAATGGTAACGATTGCTACACTGAACCCCCATCCCAATGTCTGGAACAGCATAGGAGCAGAGTAAATGTCTGATGATAAATCAAATGGGAAGGTTTGGCAGCAAGTGAAAGTGCAGCATACTGAAAAGGTACAAATGATGAATGGATGGAGAAGGCAGGAGTTTGAGAAAACAGTGAAGCAGTTGGTCCATTCACTGGCACAGAAGTTATGAAGAACAGAACTTGGTGTTGGAAGTGGGGTTCATCGATACCCACCAATGGTGGATGAGCAAGCCATTTCAAAGCAAGAATGGAAAGTGCTTGATGACACACTGATTACCAAAACTGAAAGGAAGAGATGAGTCAAAACATGACTCCTCCATCCTGATGCTCAGTGATTAGGAAAAAGAACGTACAGCTCACACAGCTCCCTCTCCATTCACATGAGTCAACCATCTGCTTTTCAGCCGTTGCTCACCTGGAAATCCCCCACTTGGCCAATACCTGACTTCTTCCCAGTCTCCCTACTTGTCTCTTTGTTGGATCTGACCCTGAGGACCCCATTCTCCTCGAAACACTACCTTCCCTTGCTTTTCGTGATCTGATCGTGATCTCTTTAGCTGGTTCTTCTAGGTAGCTTCTGTGATCTTTCTTGTTCTGTTCTTGAGTTGATTTCCCGATTTGGGTCTTGATTGTGGAGTCCTTTAGAAAGCTGTGACTAAAGAAGATGGGGTACCTATATACAATGAAATATTATTTAGCCATAAAAAAGGAAATGATGTCATTTGCAGCAACTGAGATTATCATCCTCAGTGAAGTAAGTCAGAGAAACAAATATCATATGATATTGCTTATACATGGAATCTTAAAAAAAAAGGGAGAAAAATGAGCTTATTTACAAAACATAAACAGAGTCACAGATGTTGAAAACAATCTTATAGTTACTAGGGGTAACGGGGAAGGATAAACTTGGAGATTGGGACTGACATATACACATTACTATATTAAAAAAATAGGTAAATAATAAGGACCTATTGTACAGCACAGATAACTCTACTCAACACTCTGTAATGACCTATATGGGAAAAAAATCTAAAAAAAGAGTAGATATAAGTATATGTATAATGGATTCATTTTGCTGTACACCTGAAACTAACATAACATTGTGAATCAACTATACTCCTACAAAAAATTTTAATAAAAATAAATGTTAAAAGCTGTGACTAATTTCTCGATTATACCTCTCTTATAGCATTTACTTCACTGGAACAGTCACACAGTGTGTGACATAGCCAAAGAAAGAAAAAAGAAGGCTTAAAAAAAAGATCCTGTCCTGATCACATTTCACCCATCACCCCGTTTTATTGTCACTTATCACTTCCTAAAATTATTCCATTATCTAGTTACTTACATATCATCTGTCTCCCCTTAGGGAATTTAAACCCCATCAAAGTAGGGTCCTCATCTGATTTGTTCTCTATCTCAAAGTATCCAATGAATATGTGTTGAATGAGTGATTAATGAATAAACATCCACTTCCGTTCCTTTTAATAATAATGGCTATGTCTATAGAGTACTTACTGGGGACTTCCCTAGTGGCTCAGTAGTAAAGAAGCCACCTGCCACTGCAGGAGACACAGGAGATGCAAGTTTGATCCCTGGGTTGGGAAGATCCCGTGGAGGAGAAAATGGCAACCCACTCCAATATTCTTGCCTAAAGAATCCCATTGACAGAGGAGCCTGGTGGGCTATAGTCCATGGCATCACAGAAAGTCAGACACGACTGAGCATGCATGTACAGTGCTTATTACGTGCCAAGAACTTACAGTACTTGGGTGCCAAAAGCTCTGCACGTATGGATTCACTCATTTGATGCTGTACTACATCTAGAAGGTAGGTGGTACAATTACCACCCCATTGAGGTTGAGCCAGCGGAGTCTAGATTTGGTACCAGAAGTGGAGTGCTGTTGAACACACTATGATTATAAAACTGATAAGAAATTGGGTCAGGATTTGAACCCAGGCACTCAAGCTCCCAAGCCCACGGGTTTAACCACTATGCTCTCTCCTGTAATTTCTAGGTTGCTGGGTAACTCCACCATGATCTTCCCCAGAGTTCCCTCTGAACCTACCTCTTCCTTCACTTCCAAGATGAAGTGGTATTGAACTTGTTTTTAATTCAAGGAGTCTGTGACTTTGGTTGGGGGAAAAAAAGTCACATCTTAATTTTCCCTACCTCTAGCCGAAACTATGAATGGGGGTAACAAATTACAGTTGTATTAACAGTGTTAGCAGCACCTGTGACTTTGTCATAGACAGAACGTGTCCACTTATGTTGCATTACAATCATTGTAGGTATCTTAAAATATATGGCTTCTCATCACCACTTGAAATTGTTGGGCCTGCCATCAGATCTTGCTTCTCACGGGTTATTAAAGAAGCACATTAGTTACGTGTGCAAATCCACCACTTAAAGATATTTTCATAAAGAATTTTCAATATAATTGGTCTTATTTGTGTTTGATTTTATGCATTTAAACACAATTCTGGGGACTTCCCTGATGGTCCAGTGGTTAAGACTCTATGCTTCCACTGCATGGGGTCAAGGGATCGATCCCTGGTTGGGGAACCAAGATCCTGGGTGCTGCATAGCATGGCCAAAAAAAACAAAAAAAAATCCGCAATTCTGAGAAAGGGTTCCTGGGCTTCGCTGGACTCCAAAGGGCTCCGTCGTGTATGACTCTTTGCGACCCCTTGGACTATACAGTCCATGGAACTCTCCAGGCCAGAATACTAGAGTGGGTAGCCTTTCCCTTCTCCAGGGTATCTTCCTGACCCAGGGATAGAACCCAGGTCTCCCACGTTGCAGGTGGATTCTTTACCAGCTGAGCCACAAGGGAAGCCCCCATAGGGCTCCATAACTCAGCAAATATGAAGGATCTCTCTGCCCTAGTCAATGATATTGATTCTCCATCTGAAATATTTCTGGGTCTTTCCAATCTTTGCTCTCCACACTACTTCCCAGTTCAGATCCACCTTATCTTCATTGCTACAAGGCATCTCCTCCTTCTAGGTCTCCCTCTGGCTCACGTTGCCTTCCAGTTTTATGAACCCTTGGGAAATTAATAACTAGTATCTAGAGTACTAGGTTTTATGGCAGATGCTAACGAGAGCTCACCAAAACTTCCTTGGTCCACCTACATCTTAAGATATAAATATAAGGACAAATCAGGAGATTACACATAAAGATGGAATTTTTGCCTGTTTTCATAAAATCAGAAGATTTACCCACACTGAGCCATATTCCCACTCCAGTACTCTTGCCTAGAAAATCCTGTGGACGGAGGAGCCTGGTAGGCTGCAGTCCATGGGGTCGCTAAGAGTCAGACAAGACAGGGCGACTTCACTTTCACTTTTCACTTTCATGCATTGGAGAAGGAAATGGCAACCCACTCCAGTGTTCTTGCCTTGAGAATCCCAGGGACGGGGGAGCCTGGTGGGCTGCTGTTTATGGGGTCACGCAGGGTTGGACACGACTGAAGCGACTTAGCAGCAGCAGCAGCAGAGCCATATTCCCATCTGGCATCAACCAGCTTCTATCAAATGATGGCTATATCCTTGGGGAGGGGGAGAGGGGGCAGGGCTGGAGCTTTCCAATTGGCCACAGGCCTCACCATTCCCTGTTGTCTGGGATAAAAGCTGAGAATTCACTGAAACGTCTCACCTTAAATCAAGCCTGCTCCAATCATCTGTTACTTGACAACTTAAGTTTGGCAATGCTGGTTTACAAAGTGTTTTACAAACACTTCCTTATTTGATCCTTAAAGAAGCCCCATAGGGCTTCCCGGGTGGTGCCAGTGGTAAAGAAAGTGGTGCCTGCCTGTCAAGGTAGAAGATGTTGAAATGCAGGTTCAGTTCCTAAGTTGGGAAGATCCCCTGGAGGACAAAATGGCAACCCACTCCAGTATTCTGGCCTGGAAAATTCCATGACAGAGGAACCTGGCAGGCTACAGTCTATGGGGCCACAAAGAGTTGGACACGACTGAACACATTACATTACATTAAAGGCCCCATAGGATGGAGAGAGTAGCATGGAAACATATACACTAACATATGTAAGATAGATCGCCAGTGGGAATTCGCTGTATGACTCTCTCTTCCAACATGGAACATCTTTCTCTCTCTTACAGAAAGCTGTGGTCTCCTGCCTCAGAAGAGACAAAAAAGCTTTGAAGTCAATACCTTCCTTGTCTCTTAGGAAATCCTGAACTCACTGAGGAACTTACATTAGCTGTGCCCAAAGGTCCCCAGATGCCTTGAAGGGTCAGCAAGTGGAAGACCTGGAGGTTGGGGGATTCCCAATGTACAAAAAGTTCCCCAAGAGCGGAAGGATGCATGGAGTATCCAGGGTTGCTGGACCGTCATGAAAAATTTTAGGCAACCTCAAAGATTCCTAGGTCCCCAACTTGTCTCAGAAGCCATTGAATCTCCAACTTCAAGGAGCCCTGCATTCTGGGACGTGGGAAGGTCTCAAAGGTAACCAGTGAGGACTGATGATTCAAGGGGCTTCTGGATGCTTTGATACTGCCCCAAGATACCCACGCCCCAAGAGGGAAAAATGATGACTGAGGCTACAGTATGAGTGCGTGTGTGTGTGTGTGTGTGTTAGTTGCTCAATTGTGTCCAACTCTTTGTGACCCCATGGACTGTAGGCTGCTAGGCTCCTCTGTCCATGAAATTCTCCAGGCAAGAACACTGGAGTGGGTTGCCATTCCCTTCTCCAGCAGATGTTCCTGACCCAGGGACTGAATCTGAGTCTCCTTCATTGTAGGCAGATTCTTTACCATCTGAGCCACCAAGGAAGGCCAAGGTTCTATAATCTACATCCAAATATGAAAAAAAAAATACTGCAGAAGGCAACTTCTAAGACGGCACCAATGGACTCCAGCTGCTTGTACTCACAGCTCTGCAGAGTCCTCTTTCCTGAAGAAGTTGTTTCTGACCAGTGGAATATCTCAGCACTGAGACGATGTCACTTGATTGAAGGTGAGTTGATTTATATTGTTGTGCCATCTGCTGTACAGCAAAGTGACTCAGTTTTACCCAGGTAGACTGGGCGACCAGCACACACTTTACACATTCTTTAATATTCTTTTCCATTATGCTTTATCCCAGGAGACTGGCTATAATTCCCTGTACTGTACAGTAGAACTTTGTTGTTTATCCATTCTCAGTGTAATAGCTTGCATCTACCAACCCCAATTCTAAAGCAGAAACTCCAATACTTTGGCCACCTCATGCAAAGAGTTGACTCACTGGAAAAGACCCTGATATTGGGAGGGATTGGGGGCAGGAGGAGAAGGGGACAACAGAGGATGAGCTGGCTGGATGGCATCACTGACTCGATGGACATGAGTTTGGGTGAACTCCGGGAGTTGGTGATAGACAGGGAGGCCTGGCGTGCTGCGATTCATGGGGTTGCAAAGAGTCAGACACGACTGAGCAACTAAACTGAACTGAACTGAACTGAACCAACCCCAGATTCCCAGTCCATCCCTCTCCCTACCCCATCCCCTCGGCAACCACACGTCTGATCTCTACGTCTGTGAATCTGTCTCTGTTTAGTAGATAAGTTCGTTTGTGCCATATTTTAGATTCCACATATACGTGATATCATATGGTACTTGTCTTTCTGTCTGACTTGCTTCATTTAATATGATAATATCAAATTGCAGCTCTGTTCCTGCAAATGGCATTATTTTGTTCTTTTTTGTGGCCGAGCAGTATTCCATTGTGTACTTCCCTAGTGGTTCAGACAGTAAAAGAATCTGCCTGCAATGAAGGAGACCTGGGTTCGATCCCTGGGTCAGGAAGATCCCCTGGAGAACGAAATGGCAACCCACTCCAGTATCCTCTGCCTGGAGAATTCCATGGACAGGGGAGCCTAGCGGGCTTAGTCCATGGGGTCACAAAGAGTCAGAGCCAACTGAGCGATTAACACAGGACAACAGCATTCCATTGTATCCATGTATCTGAGAGACGTCACTTTCGTAATTAGGCTGCAAAACATTTCAGCTTGTCTTGCTAGCAGACTCTATATCAACTTTGACCAAGCAAGCTGCCATACTGGGGAGGAGCCAAGGGTGGCCTCTGTCCAACAATTAGGAACTGAGGCCCTTAGTTCAACAGTTTGCAACGACTGAACATTGCCAACAACCAGGTGTGGCTTGAAGGCAGATCCTTCCCCAGTCGAGCCTTTGAATGAGACCCAACTCTTTCCCACATCCTGATTATAGCCTTCTGAGTGATCCAAAAGCAGAGGGTCCAGTGAAGTAACATGGAGATCCCTGATCCATAAGAACTGTGAGATAATAAACATGTGCTATGTAAAGCCACTGAAGGGACTTTCCTGGTGGTCCAGTGGTTAAGACTCTGCACTTCCATGGCACAGGGCACAGGCTCGATCCCTGGTCAGGGAACTAAGGTCCTGGACGCCACATGGCGTGGCCACACACACACAAAGGTCACTAAGTTTGTGGGAATCTGTTACCTGGTTTATGGCCATTTGTTACCCAGCACTAGATAACTAATACAAACACTAGCACTTCAGTTCAGTTCAGTTCAGTTCAGTCGCTCAGTCACATCTGACTCTTTGCGACCCCATGAATCACAGCACGCCAGGCCTCCCTGTCCATCACCAACTCCTGGAGTTCACCCAAACTCACGTCCATCGAGTCAGTGATGCCATCCAGCCATCTCATCCTCTGTCTTCCCCTTCTTCTCCTGCCCCCAATCCCTCCCAACATCAGGGTCTTTTCCAATGAGTCAACTCTTCGCATGAGGTGGCCACAGTATTGGAGTTTCAGCTTCAGCATCAGTCCTTCCAATGAACGCCCAGGACTGATCTCCTTTAGGATGGACTAGTTGGATCTCCTTGCAGTCCAAGGGACTCTCAAGAGTCTTCTCCAACAACACAGTTCAAAAGCATCAATTCTTTGGCGCTCAGCTTTCTTCACAGTCCAATTCTCACATCCATATATGACCCCTGGAAAAACCATAGCCTTGACTAGACAGACCTTTGTGCAAAGTAATTTCTCTGCTTTTGAATATGCTATCTAGGTTGGTCATAACTTTCCTTCCAAGGAGTAACTGTCTTTTAATTTCATGGCTGCAGTCACCATCTGCAGTGATTTTGAAGCCCCCAAAAATAAAGTCTGACACTGTTTCCACTGTTTCCCCATCTATTTGCCATCAAGTGATGGGACCAGATGCCATGATCTT
>SJYQ01017865.1:346486-357804 GCA_006410935.1 Redunca redunca
GACCCCATGGACTGTAGCCTACCAGGCTTCTCAGTCCAGGGAGAATCACCTGGAAACTTTCAGAGTGCCCATGCTTGGGCTCCACCCCAGAGAGAGATCTAATGGGGGTACCACCTGGGTGTTGCAAATTTAAAAAAACATTTCAGGTAACCTTTTTAAAAAATATTTTTTTATTTAGGGCTTCCCAGGGGGATTTCCCAGATGGCTCAGTGGGGAAGAATCTGCCTACCAATGCAGGAGACGTGAGTTCGATCCCTGGTTTGAATAGATTCCCTTGGAAAGGGACTGGCAACCCACTCCAGTATTCTTGCCTGGGAAATCCCATGGACAGAGGAGCCCGGTGGGCTACAGTCCATGGGGTTGTAAAGAGTCAGACATGACTTAGTGACTGAATGACAACAACATTCATTTATTTATTTGGCTGTGCCGGACCTTGCTTGCAGCACGCAAGATCTTTTTTTTTTTTTTTAGTTGCAGCATACAACTTCTTAGCTGTGGCATGTGGGATCTAGTTCCCTCACTAGGGATCGAACCCCTGCATTGGGAGTGTGGTGTCTCACCTGCTGGACACCCCGGAAGTCCCTTCCCAGGTGATCTTAATGTGCATTTAAGTTGGAAACTACTTAATGAAATACAAGCTTCTCAACGTGTGCTCCCTGGACCAGGAGTAGCGTCACCTGAAAACTTGGGAGAAGTGCAGATTCTCAGGCCCCCGAACTGCTGAATCAAAAACTCCACGTGGGCCCTGCAATGCCTGTGGTTTGTCTGTTTGCTTAATTTATTTACTTCGCTGTGCTGGGTCTTTGTTGCTGTGCACAGGCTCTCTCTGGTTGTGGCGTGCAGGACTCCTCTAGCTGTGATGTGCGGGCTTCTCACTGCAATGGCTTCTCTTCTTGCAGAGCGTGGGCTGCGGGCCTGAGGGCTCAGTGGTTGTGAAACGCATGAGCTTAGTTGCTCCATAGCATGTGGGATCTTCTCGGATCAGGGATGGAACCTGTGTCCCCTGCATTTGCAGGCAGATTCTTAACCACTGGACCACCAGGGAAGCCCCATACCTAAGTTTTTTAATAGTCCTTCAAAGGGTATGGATGTGAGAGCTGTACCATAAAGAAGGCTAAGTGCTGAAGAATTGATGCTTTCAAATGCTGGTGCTGGAGAAGACTCTTGAGAGTCCCTTGGACAGCAAGGAGATCAAACCAGTCAATCCTAAAGGAAAGAAACCTTGAATATTCATTGGAGGAACTGATGCTGAGGCTGAAGCTCCAATACTTTGGCCATCTGACGCGAAGAGCTGACTCATTGGAAAAGACCCTGATGCTGGGAAAGATTAAAGGCAGGAGGAGAAGGGGATGACAGAGAATGAGATGGCTGGATGACATCACCGACTCAATGGACATGAGTCTGAGCAAGCTCTGGGAGATGGTGAAGGACAGCGAAGCTGGCACGCTGCAGTCCATGGAGTCGCAAAGAGTTGGACACGACTTAGTGACTGAAAACAACAAAAGGGTGCTTAGAGCTGTGAAGGCTGCCAGAATTAAAACATTTCTACTGATTATCCTGCAGGACAGCCAAAGCCACATGGATGCACTGTCACCAAAAACTCTTTTCCACCACAAAGAAATCCAAGACTCTGCCATGCTGCTAACCTGCTGAGGTCAGCCGGAGTCCAGCACACATACCCAGCTCAGGACCAGAGATTTTAGACACAGATCTAAAGCGTTGGCAGCACTTACAGGAACTAATTCGTGGCTAAGAAACCAAATCAGCTCTCCAGTGGCCTCATTTGATGAAGCCTCTTTTAAATGGGGACTTCTTATTCAGAAGCAAGAACTGAAGAGTTCCAGAATGTTCCAACAGGCTGATCAATAGGCCCAATGCACAGGCAGGCTCCACACCAATTTGTAAGGAATTTCAACCACACAGCTGCAGAAAAACTCAACACATTCAGGGACTTCCTGGTGGTACAGTGCCTGAGACTCCAGGCTCCCAACACTCAGAGAGGTGGGGTCACTTGTCCGAGGTCACACAGCAAATAGGAGAACCAGAGCATAAACCAGGCTAACTCCAGAACCCCTAAGCTGTGTGGGTCTCTTATTCAGCATCCCTTGAGCCAAGATGCAAATTGGAGGAGCTACATGGTGGTCCACAGACCAGAAAGGGGGAAAGACGAGAGTGAATTCTCCTCCAAAACCCTGTGATCTGAGCCCTGCCTCATCAACGCACTCCCCGAGACCAGGAACTTTTGTAACCTCCCCCAGCACTCAGAGAGGCTGTGGCATTTGCTCGGGGTCACCCAGCTCTAATGGGATGGTCTCTGATGCGAAGGCAGCTCCTTTTGCTTTCCAGTCTCTGCTTTGTCCCACATTTGGGGCCCTCCAGAAAAGCAGTGCTATTATTGCTCTCATTTTTGGCTGTTCCCTGTATTTGCAAGTGCTTGCTCACCTCAGGACCTTTGCACTGGCTCTTCCCTGACCTGCAGTGATTCTGTCGTGGCTGGCCTAAAGCTGCTGTCCAGTCTCAGCACAGATGTCGCCTCATACAGAGCACACACACACACACACACACTGCCCCAAGGATCACATCACTCTGGTTATTATCTACAGGGAGGTATTTTCTCCTGTGTTAAGACTGCCAGCACCTTGAAGACAGGATTTCTTTTGGTCTTTCTTGTCCACTACTGTGTCCCCAGTGCTTAGAAAAGTGCCCAGTGCACAGAAGGCAGCAATGTGTGCTGTGCTCAGTAGCTCAGTCGTGTCCAGCTCTTTGTGATCCCATGAACTGTAGCCCGCCACGGTCCTGTGTCCATGGGATTTTCCAGGCAAGAATACCGGAGTGGGTTGCCATTTCCTTCTCCAGGGAATGTTCGTTGCGTGAATAACTAGTCAATCCCTGCGAACCTGAATGTCTACACTGATGCTCTTTCCATGTCTCTGGCTTAGAGACCTGACCTGAAAATCACTTAAGATAAGGGAACTCCATCTTCTCTTTAGTTCTCTGCCCAGGGCATTCTCTGCTTCCAAGTTCTATGTGATTTACTCCAGAGGGCCTGCCTGGAGGAGTTGAGAAAACCTTTCAACAGGCAAGAACAGCCTTCTTGGAAGCCCACCGAACACGCTGGCTTTGCAAAGTGGCATTTCAAGGAGATGGTGGAATTATTTTTTAACTGCAGTGTTGTTGATCTGATCTGTGGCTCTGAGCTCATCTGGGGGTTATAAGGCCTGCCCCTATGCAAAGGAGCTTTGAAACACTGGAAATGTTAGAAGGTAAGAAGTTATATCATTTTATCCCAATTTGGCCTTCATCAGGCTCATTCTAGTGGCCAGGATTTAGAGAATGAGTCATGCCTTCAGGATTTTATAGATTTCATTCTGAAACTATCTCAGACTTGACACAATCAAGTTCAATAGATATTGTGTACCTTCTACCCACAAAGCTCTGTGCGAACAACTCCAAAGATTCAAGGATCAATGGAGAAAGGCTTTGCCTCCATGGATTTGAGTACCTAAAATGCAGGGGAAAACTTTAATGATTACGCTTCATTCATTCATTCCACTATGTGTCAGGTGTTTCCAAATTCATGATCATGTAAGGAGAGAAATCAAGAACCTGGGCTCTGGACTTGAACAGATATGGTTCCAAGGTTGGCTCTGCCCTATTGGATCCACTATTTTTCTTTCTGTGCCTCAGTTGCCTCCTCTGTGAAATGG
Organism: Redunca redunca; assembly: GCA_006410935.1. Taxonomy (NCBI): domain Eukaryota; kingdom Metazoa; phylum Chordata; class Mammalia; order Artiodactyla; family Bovidae; genus Redunca; species Redunca redunca. The sequence goes on from SJYQ01017865.1 coordinate 350,194, forward strand.
GTGCTGGGGTAAGGGCGTCTTGAGCCCATACCTTAAGCCCGTCAGCCCAAGGCTGGGCTTTTGGCAGCTGTGGGATAAACAGGGACTGGTCCCTGTGTACTGGATACTGTGGGCAGTCACTAGTCTGCTTGTCTGCCTCCTCTTCCAGGCAGACCTCCTTGAGTAGAGCATGCAGAACTTGGAACCAGAGGATGCCCCGGGCAGAGAACTAAAAAAAAGAAAATTGGGTTCACTTGTTTTAAGGGGCTTTCAGGTCTCTAAGCCAGAGACATAGAAAGATCATCAATACAGATGTTCAAGTTCCCAAGGATTGATTGGCTATTCACTCAACAAACACCTAATGCAAAGAGCCGACTCGTTGGGAAAGACCCTGATGCTGGGAAAAATTGAGGGCAGGAGGAGAAGGAGGTGACAGAGGAGGAGATGGTTGGATGGCATCACCGAATCAATGGACAAGGGTTTGAGCAAGTTCCAGGAGATAGTGAAGGACAGGGAAGCCTGGTGTGCTGCAGTCCATGGGGTCGCAAAGAGTCAGACACGACTTAGCGACTGAACAGCAACGACAAACACCGGCGCCTTCTATGCACTGGGCACTTTTCCAAGCACTGGGGACACAGTAGTGGACAAGAAAGATCGAAAGAAAACCTGCCCTCAAGCTGCTGGCAGTCTAATAATGTAAGAGAAAATACCTAATTGTAATGAACAGAGTGATATGATCCCTGGGAGGGGGAGGGGGCAGCTTTACGTGAGGTGACATCTATGCTGAGGTTGGAAGGCAAGCTGGAGCCAGCCATGGCAAAAGCCCAGCAGGTCAGGGAAGAGCCAGTGCAAAGGTCCTGAGGTGAGCAAGCACTTGCAAATACAGGGAACAGAAACGTGTCTAGTGAGCCTTGGCCAAAAGTGCGAATAATAATAGTAAAAGTGTAGGCAGAAATGAAGCCAATAGACCCACCTGGGTGGAAGCAGTTGCGAGAGCCTGGAGCAAAAGTGCCCAGACACTATCAAAAGAACCTTGCAGGGTTGAAAGGACAGATTTTCGGAGTGATGGTGGCAGAATAAAAGATGGAGGCAGCAGTAAGCAGGATGGTGGCTCTGGGAGGATCTCACAAGCTGCTTGGGTTCCAAAGACTCCCATGGAAAATCTGATAGATCAGAAAGGACACCATCTCTGGGGGGTAGGGTGGCTTCCCCAGGCCCTCCACAGCTAGCTGCAGCCAAAGCTGCTAATTCAAAGGACAAAAGGAGGGTCTTTCTGCGCTAACACCAGACAGCAGCACTGAAAAAGAAGCTCCCTGGGACCAGACCTATTTTTTTTTTTAATATCAACTAGGCTAGAATTGTCCAACTGCCTCCCTGAAAAGAGAAGGGAAAAAAAAAAAAAAGAAGGTGCTCTGATTCTCAAGCAGGTCTTCTTTAAAGCCCAGGTTTCAGTTTTGATGTCTTCACAACCTGCTGTTCTTTTTTCTTTTTAACTGTGTGTTAACTTAGGCTTCCAGAAGCTTAAAGGTCTACCCTTCTCCAGACCATAGCAAACGGTTATCAAGGCTTGCTATATACCCGTACTGTTCTAAATGCTTGTTATCTAATAATGCATTGAATTTCATCTTTGTCAGAAGCCCAAAGGCGGGTGTTATCATTATCCCCATTTTACAGATGAGGAAACTGAGGCAGAGCAGAGAATACTCCTCCCCCAGAGTCAGGGAAGGCCAGAGCTGCGATTTGAACCCCTGCTATCTGGCTCCTAGTCCAGGAATTCAACCACACCCCAGAACAAAGACAGCTGGGCCCCACACTTGACCCCAGGACCCACCTGAAACCTTTTAGCACTTCTGGGAGCTAATCAAGCCCCGAGTCCTCTCAATTCGTCTTTACCAAGCACTTTATGTATGAAAAAGAAATCGCCATATATAGAACGATTGAGTACTAGCTGATGAAAACTGGATTCTTGACTTGGGGCTGCCTTCCATTTCTCAGTCCACCGAGAGCAGGAAGGATGAAGCAGGAAGTAGGCACCGTGGAAGGTTTGCTGACCGCTTCTGTTCTGTGCTCGCCAAACGCGGAAGCCACAGCGCCACCTGGTGGCTAGTCGTGGCAGCCGCAAGTGAAAAGGGTGAACCCAGGGCGGAGTAGGGTCCCCCTGGCCTCCTTCCCACGCAATGACCAAAGCTGGTTGCTTACAGAACACTTATTCTGTGCCAGGCGCTGTTCCAGCCCAGTCGTGTTCAATTCTTTGCGACCCCACGGACTGTAGCCTGCCAGGCTCCTCTGTCCGTGGGATTATCCAGGCAAGAATACTGGAGTGGGTTGTCATTCCCTTCTCCAGGGGATCTTTCTGACCCTGGGGTTGAAACTGGGACTCCTACATTGCAGGAGGATTCTTCATCATCTGAGCCACCAGGGAAGCCCCAGAATGCAGATCAAAGAACAGCCAAAATAATAATAATAAATTCACAATAAAAAAATAATAGCAAAAATGCCTGCCCTGGCTGCTTCATGAGACTGTTGTGTGCTTGCAGAAAGACATGAAACTTAGAAATGCTTAGGAAAACAATAGCATGCTGCCCGATCTTATTTATAACAATGGGGATGAGGATTAAATGAGTTAAAATATATATAAAGGGCTTGGAACTGTGCCCTGCAGATATTAAGTCCTCCACAAATATTTTGTTATCGTCATTATCATCACAGCTTGAGTATTATTCATGATACTCTTTGCAGTTTGCTTAGCTCTTCTCCCCCTGGCCTCCATTCTCCCACCCACACCCTCTGTTTGATGATAATGATAATGATGGCTACTCAGACCACTGTCCACAGTCAACAGCACTGATTCCAGCGGGGAGACTCTTAGAAAGAAAGACAGAGTCTCAGGCCCTGGCCCAGATCTGCTGAGTCAGAATCTGCATTTAACAAGACCCTCCATAGGGGTTCAAAAGTGTAGTCAAGTGTGAGAGGAACTAGCCTGGAAATTTCTTCCTAGGGACACTCCCCCAGCTCCCCCCAGACTCTTATACAGCCCCTGTCTGGACACTCTTCCTGCTTGTCACCATTTGCTTCATGCTGGATTTTCCTGCTGACTGGAGAGTGTCATTCTGGAAAGAGCTGACTGTTGACTGATGCATCCCCAAGGCCCCTCACTGAGCTGAGCATGGTGGTGTCCTAAACACAGGTGGAAGGAGAGAGGGGAGGAAGGGGGGGGTGGCGTGAAAGGGTGAGGATAGGAGATGGGGTGAATGGAGAGGAGAAGGGAGGAGGGATGGGATGGAGAGGAGAAGGGAGGAGGGATGGGATGGAGAGGAGAAGGGAGGAGGGATGGGATGGAGAGAATGGATAAACAAAATGCAGTTCGTTCACACAATGGAATAGTATTCAGCCTCGAAAAGAAGTAAATTCTGGCACACGTGACAGGGATGACCCTTGAGGACATTATGCTAAAAGGACAAATGCGGCATGATTCTACTCACATGAGGTCCCCAGAGCAGCCACATTCAGAGAGACAGAAAGCAGAACGGTGGTTGCCCAAAGAAGGGGAGAGGGATGGGAGCTAGTACTTAATGGGGACAGAGTTTCAGTTTTGCAAAATGAAAAGAGTTCTAGAGATGAATGGCGGTGGTGGCTGCATAAAACTATGAATGTACTGAACGTCACCACTTAAAAGTGGTGAAAATGGCAAATTTTATGTTATGCCTATTTCCCTACAATTTGTAAAAAGAGATATGACTACCAAATGTAAGAAACAGACTTTCTCGATTCAAAGAAATTGACTGTAAAAAGACAAGCAGGAAAATCTGAATGTGGACTGGAAATTAAACGACATTTAAAAAGCATTGTTAATGTTGTCAGTGTGATAGCAAGCAGTAAGAAAATACTTGTGTGCTTTTAAGAGATGTAGACGGAAGTTTGTAAAATCATATGAAGTCTGGAATCTGCTTTAAAATAGCTCAAAAATAAGAGAAAAATGGACTTATAAGTCTAAATACGGATAATTATATTTGGGTAATGGGTATGTGGAGTTCTCTCTACTCTTAGTGTATTTGAATATTTTCAGAATAAGCTCGTGTGTGCGTGCTCAGCCATGTCTGACTCTTTTCCACCCTGTGGACTTGTAGCATTCCAGGCTCCTTTGTCCATGGAATTCTCTAGACAAGAATACTGGAGTGGCTTGCCATTTCCTCCTCCCAGAGACTGAACTCACATGTCCTGTGTCTCCCGTTAGGCAGACTCTTTACCGCTGTGACACCTGGGAAGCCCTTCAAAGCTCTTACAAAACACAGGAGAACTTTCAAAAATTAAAGCCATTTAAAAATATTTATCTCATTGGTGTTTCACCCGTTTAACATTTTGACTTTTGTAGATTTTATAGTGCATATAATAATTTTAGTGGAATACTTATATAAACATAAAGAAAAACATGTTAATGAAAAGATGTTCAAAATCACTAATTATCAGTGAAATACAAACCAAAACTACAATGAAGTATCACCCCACACTGGTCAGAAATGACCATTATTAAAAAGTCTACAAATAACAAGTGCTGTAGAGGGTGCGGAGAAAGGGGAACCCTCCAACACTGTTGATGGGAATGTAATTGGAAGAGCCACTATGGAGAACCATACGGAGGTTCCTCAATAAACTAAAAACAGGGTTACCATGTGATCCAGCAGTCCCACTCCTGGGCATTTATCTGGGCAAAACTAATTTGAAAAGATGCATGCACCCCACGGTTCATAGCAGCACTATCCACCTTAAATGTCCATCAACAGATAAAGAAGATATGGTGCACAGTGGAAGGGTACTCAGCTATAAAAAGAAAAAGAAAAAAATACTGCCATTTGCAGCAACACGGGTAAACCTAGAGATTGTCACACTGAGTGAAGTAAGTCAGACAGAGAAACACAAATCTAAGATATCGCTTATATGTGGAATCTAAGAAAGGACACAGATGAACTTATCTACAAAACAAAGAGTTACAGATGTAGAGAACAAACTCATGGTTACCAGGGGTAAGGGGAGAAATGATAAATTGGGAGATTGGGATTGACCTATATACAGTACTATATATATATTAAATAGATAACTAGTAAATACCCACTGTATAGCATAGGGAACTCTACTCAACACGCTGTAATGGCCTACACAGGAAAAGAATCTAAAAAAGAGTGGATATGTGTATATGCATAACTGATTCACTTTGCTATACAGCAGAAACTAACACAAAATTGCAATCAACTATATTCCAATAAAACCTTTTAAAAAGAAAAGATACACACACCCCTATGTTCATATCAGCACTATTCACGAGAGCCAGGACATGGAGACAACCTACATGTCCACTGACCACTGAATGAATAAAGATGTACATGTACACAGCGGAATATTACTCAGTCGTGAAAAGTGAAATAATGCCACCACTTGCAGCTACATGAATGGACCTAGAGATGATCACACAAAGTGAATCAAGTCAGAAAGAGGAAGACAAATACAATACGATATCACTTACACGTGGGATCTAAAAAATGACAGAAATGAACTTACAAACCAGAAACACACTCAAAGACATAAAGAACAGACCTATGATTGCCGAGGGAGAGGGGAGGTGAAGAGGGAAGGACTGGGAGTTTGGGGTTAGCAGATGCAAGCTACTGTATACAGAACAGGTAAATGACATGGTTCTACTGTATAGCACAGGGAACTATGATCAATATCCTATAATAAACCATAATGGAAAAGAAAAGTAGGCATTAAACAACAAAAATAAGGCTGAAAAAATATGTACACGTGCTGGAAATGTGTTGGCTTTGCTGGCAGAGGTAGGCATTCAGAAGTTTGGAGATGGTGGCTAGAAAGATTCTCCAAGACTTTTTATGGTCCCAGAGAGAGACTGGGGGGAGCGATGGCAAGCTGAGGCAGAAGTTAACCATCCAGTGAGGCTGTGGTAGACAAGGCACCCAATGCCAGTCTGAATACCCCGCGGTTCTTCTTTCTCCCTGATGTGATAGACTTTCTTTATTTTCTGAGTTAGTTGAAAGCAAATCCTTGCCACTTACTATTTGGCAAGTAAAAACTCTTTGGCCAAATGATAAAGAGTTTGCGTTTCAGAGTCTGACAGGCCGGGGTTCGAATCTCAGTTCTGCCACTTTCTAGCAAGTTACTTTGCCTCTCCCACCCCCTCTGGTTTCATCTGTAAAGTGCGGGTAATGCAGAACCTACAGCGGACAGGGGTATGACAAGAAGTACCAGGCACGGCTTCCCCAGTAGCTCTGTGGTAAAGACTCTGCTTGCCAGTGCAGGAGACACGGGTTCAATCCCTGATCCCGGGAGATCCCACGGGCCGCAGAGCAACTAAGCCCGTGAGCCACAACTACTGAGCCTGTGCTCTGGCACCTGGGAGCCACAGCAACTCAAGCCCATGCACCCTAGAGCCTGTGCTTTGCAACAAGAGAAGCCACAGGAATGAGAAGCCCAAACACCGCAACTCAAGAGCAGCCCTCGCTCACCACAAGTAGAGAAAAGGCCACGCAGCAACGAAGACCCAGCACAGCCATAAATAAATATATTTTTTTAAGTGTCTGGCATACAGAAGGTGGCCAATAAACACTAGCTGTCATTATTGTTAGAAATTATAGTTATCATTTCCCTTGGGCAATGGGTTTTTAAATTTTTTAATTCACTGACACTTCTCCTTATCCTAAAAATCTCTTTTCTGCAGGTCGGCTGAAATAACTCATTCTAACCCCTTAAAGAAGCTTCGCTGTTTCTTTGAGAGTTAATCAAATTTCTTTTTCAATAAAAAATAAAAGAAAACAAGAAGAGAATGGAAATAAATGGGAAAGGGTAGGGGAGAGCAGGTGAATCCTAGAGAGGGGATAATGAAAGTGAAAAAGTGAAAGTTGCTCAGTCATGTCTGACTCTTTGCGACCCCATGGACTATACAGTCCATGCAATTCTCCGGGCCAGAATATTGGAGTGGGTAGCTGTTCCCTTCTCCAGGGCATCTTCCCAACCCAGGGATCGAACCCAGGTCTCTGGCATTGCAATCAAATCCTTTATCATCTGAGCCACCAGGGAAGCCCAGAGAGGGGATAATAGGGGAGCGGTATTTAGCACTGCAGCTGCATTTATTAGACGCACCACATCCCTGCTGGATCAGACAGTAAAGAATTTGCTTGCAGTGCAGGAGATGTGGGTTCAATCCCTGGGTCAGGAAGATCCCCTGGAGAAAGGAATGGCCACCCACCCCAGTATTGTTGCCTGGAGAATTCCTTGGGCAGAGGAACCTGGGGGGCTACAGGGCATGGGGCTGCAGAGTCAGAAACAACTGAGCAACTGGCACTTCAGGGCTTCCCTGGTGGCTCGGTCGGTAAAGAATCCACCGCAGTGCAGATGTGGGTTCAGTGCCTGAGACAGGAAGATCCCCTGGAGAAGGAAACGGCAACCCACTCCAGTGTGTTTGCCTGGGAAATCCCACAGACAGGAGATCCTGGTGGGCTACAGTCCATGGGGTCGCAAGAGTCAGGCAGGACTTAGCAACCAAAACACCACTACTGGTTATTTATGAAATATGAAATGACAGGTGGGTGGATGGATAGATGAGTGGATTGAGGAATAGAAGGA
>SJYQ01017865.1:357982-401843 GCA_006410935.1 Redunca redunca
CCCACCCCACCTCCACCCCCGAGAGAGGAGCATTTCTCAGCCTGGTTCGGGAATGTCCATCCCATGAGAAATACTTGCCGACCCTTCCGAGTGGACACTCGGAGCAGGATCCTAAGCACGCCCTGCCACGCCCACAATTAACCCCTTTGTTGCTGCACCGTATGTGCCCCGGGGGTTCACCGAAGGGACTCGAGGCAGCGGCTATTCGATCAACCGGCAGGAAAGGAATTGGAGACTTCCCCACTCCCCCGCCCCAGAAGCTTGTCAGAAATAGGCGTTTCCTGACCCCAAGAGACCCCGGTTTACTGCTGCTCCCCCTCCCGGGATGCTGGGGGCCGGTCGCCCACCCCGTGCATACTCACTCCCATTCTTTCCTTCTGGCCTGCGGGGTGCTGTGGATTTTGTGCGCCTGGTGGGCCAAGATGACATCGCGGTGGTCCACCACGCCGCCCCGTCGCTTCAGAGGGGGCCCCTCGCAGCCGCCGCCGCTCATCAGGTGGGACCGCGAGTCCGGCGGGACGCGGGCTGTGCCCGCGGGGGCGCCGTCCGGACCTGAGGGGCCCAAGCCGCGGTCGTACAGGGCATCATAGTAACTGCGGGGCGAGAACATGGGGTCCAGGACCCGGGAGGACTTCGACATCCATGTGCCTCACTCAGAAATCCCAGGGTCTTCTGCCTCCAGCCCGGGAGGAAACTAAAGGAGGAGACAGGAGAGAGCGAGAAAGAGGAAGGGTAAGGGAGATGCAGAGAGAAGGGCGCTCCGGGGACCAGGACCGCACAGGCGACCAGCCTCCTTCACAGGAAGTCAAAAAACACCCCAGGACCGGCCCAACGGGAATTAGTATTTCCTTGGCAACTCAGGCCTGGGAAGCCAGTTCTTAGGAGCTGCCCGGCAACCAAGGCAGCACCGTGGCGCGAAAGACCGCGGAGGCTGTGTCGCAGGACACTCGCTCCACTTCCCAGGTGCCGGCCACCGACGGTGGTTCTTGTAATTTCTCACCATCTCAGCGTTCTCTGCGAAATGGGCCCCCAGGACCCTACTTGTTCATTCTCCTCTGGCCCCTGGTTCCTCTGAGCTCCAGAGAGTTACTTAGAAAACTAAAAGGGGTAGTTGAAGGGTCGGCTTTAAAACCCACACAGGATATGGCCATCTGTGAGTGAGCCCTGCCCTTTGCCACCTTGGCTGGTTTTTTAAAAAAGAGAAAATGGGGACTTCCCTGGGGTGGACACTTCCACTGCAGATGATGTGGGTTCGATTCCTGGTCTGGGAACTCAGATCCCACATGCTGTGAGGCATAACCAAAAAAAATTAATTTAAAAAAATTTAATAAGAGAGAAAAGGGACAGAGTTTTGTCCTTTATGAATGCATCAGGTGGTTAAACCCCAGAGGGACTGAGAGCCGGGAGAAAGCTTTGTCTGCGTTTCATTCACTTATTCACTCAGCAAACGCTGAGTGAGCAGCTGCTGTGTGCAGGCCTTGCGCTGGCTGCCGGGGACACAGTGTCAATGAGACAAACAAATGTCACCCTTATGCTGGAATGGAGGTTCTAGAGCGGGAGGCAGACTGTGAGCAAAATAAATACCTCACATGGAGACCGGGAGTTGAAAAGTGCTGTAGGGGGACTTCCCTGGTGGCCCAGCGGATATGAATTGGCCCTTGAATGGGGGGACACCTGTTCGATCCCTGGTCTGGGAAGACTCCACATGCAGCGGAGCAACTCAGCCCATGCACCACAACTACTGAGCTTGTGCTCTAGAGCCCGGGAGCCGCAAATACCGAGCCCACTGTCTGCAGCTATGGAGACCCACACACCCAGAGCTCATCCTCCAAAACAAGAGAAGCCTCAAACAGCGTGAAGCCCAAGCGCCACAACTAAAGAGTAGCCCCCTGCTTGCCGCAACTAGAGAAAAGCTCAAGCAGCAACGGAGACCCAGCCAAGTGAATAAATAAAATTTAAAAGTGCCGTGGAGGGCAATTCAGCAGGAGACGTATATTCATTTGCTGGAGTTGCCGTAACAAAGTACCACATGCAGGGTGCCTTAAACAGCAGAAATCTATTTCCTCCCAGTTCTGAAGGCTCTAGGTTGGAGATCAAGGGGTTGGCAAGGCTGGTTTCTTCGGAGGCCTCTCTCCTTGGCTTGTAGACTGCCGTCTTCTCCCTGTATCTTCTCATGGTCTCCCATGAGGGTATGTCTGTGTCTCTATGTCCTTCTAATTTTACTTTGCTTGTGTGCCTGCTAAACTGCTTCAGTCATGCCCGACTTTTTGCAGCCCTATGGACTGTAGCCCACCAGGCTACTCTGTCCATGGGATTCCCCAAGCAAGAATACTGGAGTGGGTTGTCATGCGCTCCTCCCGGAAATCTTCCCAACCCAGGGGTCAAACCCGAGTCTCTTACATTTCCTGTATTGGCAGCCGGCTTCTTTACCACTAGCATCACCTGGGAAGCCCCTAATTGCCTCTTTTTTCCTCTCTCATTTTTTTTTCTTTTTTCTTTCCCCCTCCAAATGATAGGAGAACTTAATTTTAGTTTTTTTTTAAATCCTCTTTTTAACCTGGCCCTTTCCCCCACCACTAGAAGGCAGGTTTATTGCTAAAAAAAAAAAAAAAATGCATTTATTTGAGCATATTCTTTTCAGGCAACTTTACTTTTTCCCACTGTCGTAGCACCACTCGGTATTTCTCACTGTCAGTCTTCTCTTTAAATACTTTTCTTTTCAGGAGAATCCACATCACCGTGTCTATTTCTGCTTCTTCATCCTCTCCCATTAGAAGAGCCAATGTATCTCCCACTTTCACCCTTCGTTTTCCATAATTTTTCCCCTGTTCAGCCTGAGTCCACCTCTCTAGCGTTCGCTTTATTTCTTCCACTCTCTGGGTCTGGCTTCAGGATAACATCCTGTGGAAAAGACTACATTACTTTCACCTAACAAAGATTGTCTCTGACCACCTGGGTTCATCCTCGGGCTTCTCTTCCTGCTCACTCATCTCATTTATGGTCACACTCTTCATCAGAGTCCCCGTCATCGTCTAATTTTTTCATCATCTTTTTAGTTGATTTCTTAGAGTTTATATGACTTTTGAGTCTTTTGGAAAATGGGAATATAGATTCTGAAGATATTAAAAGCCTTGGGAGGAACTTCCCTGGTGGTCTAGTGGTTAAGACTGTCTTCCAAGGTAGGAGGTGTGGGTTCAGTCCCTAGTCAGTGAATTAAGATCCCACATGCTTTGCAACCAAAAATTAAAATAAAATAGTACAGAAGCAATACTGTAACAAATTCGATAAAGACTTTTTAAAAACATGATCCACATCAAAAAAAATTCTTTAAAAAAATGAACATAAAAGCTCTGGAGATCTCAGTGAGATGATGTTATAAAAGAGTATTTTATGGGAATTCCCTGGTGGTCCAGTGGTTAGGAATCCACACTTCCTGTACTTCCACTGCAGGGGGCCTGGTTTCGATCCCTGGTCGGGGAATGAAGATCCTGCAAGCTTTAACATGTGGCAAAAAAAAAAAAAGAAAAAAAAAGTTTTATAATATCATGCATTTATCATGCAACTAATTTATAATATCATGAAGCATCAATTACAGGAAAGCACAGTGTCTGTGTGAAGGTGTCTGCAGTCTCCAGTCCAGGCATCTGGCTTTCTTAAAATACTGCTGGGCAATCTGACAGGAGTCATGCCCGTGGTGCATATGATCTTCCCAGGCCCTCGAAGTCAAGGGAAACTGAACACCAGCATCCCTGGGCTTTCGACCTGGATCTCCAGCCAGCAGGAGCAGCCAGGCAGGCCAGGGGGCAGACAGCCTCAGCCCAGCAGGTTCCTATGGCCCTTACAACACCCACCTCCAGGACATCCCAAGCTGACCAGGCCAAGGCAGGACATGAGGGATTCACGTGGAGACCTAGCAGGAGTGTGGCTAGGGAAGAGGAGCCTTAATTATGTCTTTAAAGTCTCTATCTCCAAATATGGCCCCATGCTGGAACTTCTCTGGCAGTCTTACTGGTTAAGACTTTGCCTTCCAATGCAGGGGGGTGGCGGGTTCCATCCCTGGTCAGGGAGCTAAGATCCCACATACTGAGGGGCCAAAAAAACAAAACATAAAACAGAAGCAATATTGTAACAAATTCAATAAAGACTTTAAAAATGCCCCATGTCAAAAGAAAAAAACCTTAAAAAAAAATACAGTCACCTGCTACTGTGGGTTAGAACTGCACCACATGAATTTGGGGGCAAGAGACACAATTCTGCTCACCACAGAAGATGACAGGAAGTGGTGGGTGGGCTGGCTATTGTATTAAATAGGGGGTCAGGGATGGCCTCTCTGAGGAAGTGGTATCTGAACAGAGAGACCTGGAGGACTTGAAGCAGTAGCCATGCTGGGTATCTGAGAGAAGAGCCTTCCAGGCAGAGAATAGCATGTGCAAAGGTCCTGAGGCAGGGCTGTGTGTGATTTGCTCAAGGAGCAATAAGGAGGCCTGAGTGGCTATGAGTGAGGAGAAGCATAACAGGGATGAGGGTGGGGAAGTGATGGAGCAGATCACACAGGACCTTATGAGTCATGGGAAGAAAAGTTTTCTTGTTCCTTCGAGGAGTGAGATGGCCCACGGTGTTCAGATCCACAGCTCACCCAACAGCATATTTTCAAGCCCAAACTGAGTTTTCCCATCTAACAGCATCCCATCACTAGCCTCCCAGTGTCTGTCCAAGAAAAGGAAATCCACAGGAAGACCAGCCTGAATGACATAGAATTAGGAGCCCGAATCCCGTGCATAAACATTGCAAGAGTCACCTCAACACCCAGAGGTGTAAGAAGATGGTGCGAAGGAATGGGAGTGGGAATGGAGGCTTATCTCCCTGGTGACTGTTTCCTCTTGCTCTGCTTGAAGGCTTCTACGAAGTAAGAACGTTCCCTCTCCTAAGTAAGCCTCTCCTAAGTAGATCAACTCAATATCAGTTTAATGAATGCTGTTTCCCTCTGGGGAGGTTTCTTCTTTCAAATCTTATAACTAATGGAGTTTAATAGGCCTATCTTCATGACGCCTTTAAGGTTCAATTTACTCCCATGAAAACTTACTCTTAATCGCCTACAATCGTGAATTTATAAAGCCTTTTGTGTTTTTCTAAATACATTCCCTTTGCATTAAAAAAAAAAAAGGCCTTTTATTCCTTTTATAAGCACTTATGCCTTGAAGGCATTTTCCTTCCCATTTTATAGAAATAAAATTGAAGACTGGGACTTCCCAGGTGGTCTGGTGGCTAAGACTCCCCGCTCCCAATGCAAGGGGCCTGGGTTTGATCCCTGGTCAGGGAACTCGATCCCACATGCCAGATCTGAAAAAGAAGAGTTTGCACGCTGCAACTAAAAAAGATCCTGCATCTTTCAACTAAGACCTGGCACAGCCGAAATAAATATATGTGTATACACACACACACACACACACACACACACACACACACACACACTTTTAAAAAACTGAGGATGAAAGGAAGGTTCAAGTGTCTTGCTACCTGTTCCATTTCTTCTTCCTGGAGTCGCCCCTCCCATTCCCCAAAATGTGCTTACTGTGTCAATATTAAAGAAAGAATTCACCACAGGGAACTGTATTTAATATTTTTGTGATAACCTATAAGAGAAAAGACTCTGGAAAGGAATAGATATAGACACAGATTATAAAACTGAATCACTGGGCTGTATACCTGAAACTGCGGTAGAAATTGCTAGGCAGTCAGTGTAAGACTGAGACCTCAGTCTCTTTTTCAATAAACATCTCACTCTACTAACCTAAAGCTATATCCTTTGTTCCAGTTTCCTGACTTTCAGAGGAATACATCCTTGGTCTGGTAGATCATCGACACCCAGATGCAGGACAGGACAACCATTAACTCCTGGCCCTCTTATCTAAAAGAAAAGCAACAGGTAGACCATCAACTTTTGGCCCATATCTGATCCTCTGTGAAATGGCCAGGGGTCGTAAGACAGGGTCACACGATGGTGACTGAAAGTGTGAGGAGACTTAGAAACCGGGGATCAAAAGAAGCCAAAAGATGTGAAGTTAAACAGTGTAACTGATTGGCTAGAAATGGCATACGTTAAGGACAAGAGCCAATCAAAAAAGTACAGATCAACACTAGAAAGGATATAATGCTGTTAAGTGCTGTAAGCGTTTTAATGCTTATAAATGCTGTAAGTCCCACATTTGGGGGCACTTCAGTATCTCTCAGTGTCTATGCTGAGAGCTTTGTTCTTTTCGTCTCTTTAAAATAACTCCTATTTGCTTGCTACTGTGATTGATTCATGTTTTTTTTTTAATTTTAATTTTTACTTTATTCTACTTTACAATACTGTATTGGTTTTGCCATACATTGACATGAATCGTGAAGTTCATTCTTCAGCTCTGTGAACAAGAATTCAGATTCCTGTTTCAATACTAACACAACACTGAAAATCAATCATACTTTAAAATTTTTGAGAAATGAAAGAACCTAGCTTACAACTTGGATGTTCTGTGTAGGATCCCCAATGCAACTAAAACCCCAGAGCCCAGGCTTGATGGAAAAAGCTTCAGGCACCTAGAGAAGGGAGGTTTGTACCTAGGAAGATGGGAGACGGAGTGGGAAAGACAAAACCTAAGGCACAGGCACAAGCGACATCTTTTGAGACAGCCACCTGCTGGTCCCGCAGGCTCGAGACAGAAGCCTCCCTTCCCGGCTCCTTCTCTACAGCCCTTTGCTCCCAGTATCCCCCATCTCATCACAGGCCTCCCAATTTAACTTGGTGCCCAGATCACACGGTTCTCCCTTTCCCTTCACTCTCTGACTGAAAGCCATCAGCTAGTGCCATCCATTCACCTCCAAAATAGATCCTGTATGGAATCACTTCCCTCCATGGCAAAGCCTCCCTCACTGCTGGCCTGGACTTGGGCAGTTGCCTCTCCTGGGCCAGCTGGCTTTCTCACTCCCCACGTCCAGCCTGCATTCTGCTCTGCAGTCAATGGGGAAGCTTCTGAAAAGAGCCAGTCACTCTTTTGCTCTTAGAGAAATAAAAGCCACTCCCTACAGGCTGCCCCATCATCCTGGCCCCAACCCTTCCCCTTCCCCCTCTTGCCTCTAAGCCCCAGAGTCACTGGCCTTGCCACTCCTGGTCTCTGCCAAGCTCATTCCATGTTTGCAATTGCTGTTCCGTCTTCCTAGTGGAGCAGTGCTAAACAATTTGCCTGCCAGTGCAGGAGACACAAGAGCTGCAAGAGACACGGGTTCAAACCCTGGGTCTGGAAGACCCCCTAGAGTAGGAAATGGCAACCCACTCCAGTATTTCTTGTGTCGAGAATCCCATGGACAGAGGAGGCTGGTGGGCTGGAGTCCATGGCGTCACAAAGAGTCGGACATGACTGAGCAAGCATGCAGACAGGCCACTTCCTAGCATGCTCTTCCCCTCGTCTGAGATGGGTCAGCTCCCTCTCATTATTCAGGCTGCGGTCGGATGTAGGCACTCCTCATCACATCCTCCAACGAGGTCTTGCTCGTGGGGCTTTTGGTGTCCCCTGCAGGATGTCAGTGTTACGCATACAAGGATCTTGATCTATGTTGTTTGCCACTGGGTCCCTGACAACTTGGGCTTCCCAGGTGGCTCAGTGGCAAAGGATCTATGTGCCAACTCGGGTGAGCTGGTCGGGAAGATCCCATGGAGGAAGAAATGGCAACCCCCTCTAGTATTCTTGCCTGGAGAATCCCATGGACAGAGGAGACTGGTAGGCTACAGTCCATAAGGTTGCAAAGAGTCAGACACAACTGAGCAACTAAGCCTGCATGCATTCCGAATGAATGAATGATCTTAAGGATGAGACTACCCAAGAAAACATCAGCAAGCACATAGAAGACTGCTGCCTGGGGTCTAGGACTTCGCCTAGGTAGGGAAGGGATAAACTGTGGTGGGAAAGAAGATTTATTCCAGAGCCAGGCCCATCGGACTCCAGCACACAATCAACTAGCTGGGTGTTCCCCAACATTATTTAATCCTCGGAGTCTCTTTCTCTTGCACAGGTGGGGATAAGAATAATAGTACAGGGAACCATAGTGAGGGGTCGGTGGGCGCCTGTCGGAAGGCAGAGCTCTGACCACAGCGCCAGGCCATGGAAAGTGCTTGGTCAACACCGGCTCTCAGGTTGACATTGTGGCAGGTGGGTGGAGCCCGGAAGCTGGATGGGTCAGGGCAGGGTAGGGGGCAATGGGGACGGCTGCTCAAGCAACACCACGGAGCTCACTCTGCAGAGCCATCACGTGTGCTTCCAACAACAGAGCCCCAGCTGTCGCGTGTGTACACACAAGAAGCAAACACATCCCCAGCCAACGGGTGCTTCCAGCCGAGGGTCCGCTCCTGGCACCTGCGGGGCCTTGTGACCAGGTGAGCTGTTCCCTGTCTGTTTGCTCAACCACAGCACAGAGGAAATGGCAAAGCACATGGGGTTTGCATCCCTTAGAAGCGGCCAGGTTTCACGAACAGACGGTGCAAAGAGATGACAATGGAGGTAAAGCAAACAGAAAAAGAGAAGCAGCATTAAGCCTGAGACCACGAAAAAAATCTTACTGTTAATGTAATCATAATAGGACTTCCTCAAAGCACCAGGTATCACGTGTATCTATTTCCCTGAATCCAAATTGGAACTGCAGCCGAGGTGGGGGTTGACCCCCACTGCCAAGCCTGGACCAGCCTGAGTTGCCATAGCAACCAGATGGCACCTGGAGATGCTCCTGATGAATATAGCTGGTTCAGGAGCTACGGGAGGGGGAGCAGCGAGGCAGGGACTGCAAGGCAGTCTGCGTGGCTTCTGTGCCCCACCCCCACTTGGACAGGGACATTTACATAGCTGCGCTGGGCACCAGGCTTCACCATCCATGGGTTAAACAAGTACCAATAACTCCTGAAGCAGCCTTCTCTCTCCTGAAAGTCAGTAAAAGATATAGCCCCTAAAATTAGAGGACTTAAGGCTACCAAAGGGGAAACGTAGGGTGGAGGGGAGGAATAAATCAGGAGTTTGAGAGTAACATACAACACCAGATAAGCAGCAAGAACCTACTGTATAGAACAGGGATCTATACTCAATATTTTGTAATAACCTACACAGGAAAAGAATCTGAAGAGGTATTTGGCCACCATGCACAGAGCCCATTCACTGAAAATAGACCCTGAAGATGGGAAAGATTGAGAGCAGGAGGAGAAGGGAGGGGTGACAGAGGACAGATGGTTGGATAGCATCACCGACTCCATAGACATGAGTTTGAACAAACTCTGGGAGACGGTGAAGGACAGAGAATCTCAGAGTACCACAGGGTCCAAAGAGTCAGACACAACTTAGTGACTGAATGACATGTTCTTGAATCACTTTGAAACTGTATCACTTTTCTGTATACCTGAGACTAACATCACATTGTAAATCAATTATACTTCAATTACAAAACTGAAAATAAAAAACTTAAAAGTAGAGAAAAAACATTCTCTAAAGCTTCACAGGCTCCTTAGACCCATTAGAGAAGATGGAAACTCAAAATGCTCACAAGGTCCTTCATACAGGAAATAAAAATAAGACCAGACTGGGGGCTGGAATGTAACCTACAAGACTTCAATTTGTTCACTGGTGTGGGAGGATGTCTTTTTCTCCCATCTGGGAGGAAAATTTTTCAACTAAAAATGGCCAGTAGTTTCACATGTAAGTGCATCTAGCCACTGAAAGTCACGTTCACAAAGTTCTATTTTTAGTAGGTTAAAACTGGAAGCAACCCAAAGGTCTGTTAACAAGAAAATAAAAAAACAGAGTGTGGTGTATCCATATAGTGGAACACTACACATCAGTGAAAAAGAGAGCATTGCAGGCACCAGCGTGGATGAATCTCACAGAACAACACAGAGGAGGACCCACTGTGTGATTCCACTGATAGGAAGTCCAAAATCTATTCACTGTTATCTGAAACTCAAATTTAACTACGTGTTCCCTATATTTTTTAATTTGTTTAAACTGACAGCCCACTGAGGGTTGGAAATTCCTTAACTCTTTACCTGGGTCCTGGTAGGAACACAGTATATAGATCTGTGTAAAAATTCATTTGCTCATTTTTCTGCATGTTTGTTGAAATTAAAAGACGCTTGCTCCTTGGAAGAAAAGCTATGACAAACCTAGACAGTGTATTAAAAAGCAGAGATATCTGTGTAGTTAGAGCTATGGTTTTTCCAGTAGTCGTGTACGGATGTGAGAGTTGGATCATAAAGACAGCTGAGCGCCAAACAATTGATGCTTTCAAACTGTGGTGCTGGAGAAGATTTTTGAGAGTCCCTTGGACTACAACATCAAACCAGTCAATTGTAAAGGAAATCAGCTCTGAACATCATTGGAAGGAGTGATGCTGCAGCTGAAGCTCCAATACTTTGGCCACCTGATGCGAAGAGCCAACTCATTGGAAGAGACCCTGATGCTGGGAAAGATTGAGGGCAGGAGGACAAGGGGGTAATAGAGAATGAGATGATTGGATGGCATCACTGAATCAATGGACATGAGTTTAAGCAGACTCCGGGAGATAGTGAAGGACAGGGAAGCCTGGTGTGCAGCAGTCCATAGGGTCACAAAGAGTCGGACAGGAAGTGACTGAACAACAATACCAACAAATATTTTTAAAGGCAAAATAATCCTATTAAATTCACTAAGAGCAAGTGGATATGCCCTTCCTCCCTACAATTAAGCTTTGATTTGGGCAGGAAAAGGGATATTAGCCAAATCTCCCCACCCAAACACAAGCCCCAGAGGAAGTGGGAAATCGACTCCCTTGTGTTACAGATAAGACTGAGGTTCAGAGAGGTGCAACCGCTCACCAAAGGTCCCACAGCCTGGAGCAAACAGGCCAGGGATACAAATCTAGGTTTCTTGGGGTTCCTAACACCTCTCTCTGAGGTCCAACCCAGAGTCTGACACTAAGCCTCTTTCTTACCAAGAACACTTCTCCAAAAACATAATCTGTGGTAGGCCAGAGTGTGTCCCCCATGATCTGGGCACCTGAGTATGTTCTATTACATGGTGAAAGAAACTGGTCCTAGGTTACACACTTTAAAATAGGGAGCATATCCTGGGTTATTCCTGTGGGCCCAAGCTCATCACATAGGTCTTTAAAAGAAGCAGGACATCCCTGGTGGTCTAGTGGTTAAGAATCCACCTGCCAAGGCAGGGGACACAGGTTTGTTCCCTGGTCCAGGAAGATTCAACANACTTTGGCCACCTGATGCGAAGAGCCAACTCATTGGAAGAGACCCTGATGCTGGGAAAGATTGCGGGCAGGAGGAGAAGGGGGTAATAGAGAATGAGATGATTGGATGGCATCACTGAATCAATGGACATGAGTTTAAGCAGACTCCGGGAGATAGTGAAGGACAGGGAAGCCTGGTGTGCAGCAGTCCATAGGGTCACAAAGAGTCGGACAGGAAGTGACTGAACAACAATATCAACAAATATTTTTAAAGGCAAAACAATCCCATTAAATTCACTAAGAGCAAGTAGATATGCCCTTCCTCCCTACAATTAAGCTTTGATTTGGGCAGGAAAAGGGATATTAGCCAAATCTCCCCACCCAAACACAAGCCCCAGAGGAAGTGGGAAATCAACTCCCTTGTGTTACAGATAAGACTGAGGTTCAGAGAGGCGCAACCACTCACCAAAGGTCCCACAGCCTGGAGCAAACAGGCCAGGGATACAAATCTAGGTTTCTTGGGGTTCCTAACACCTCTCTCTGAGGTCCAACCCAGAGTCTGACACTAAGCCTTTTTCTTACCAAGAACACTTCTCCAAAAACATAATCTGTGGTAGGCCAGAGTGTGTCCCCCATGATCTGGGCACCTGAGTATGTTCTATTACATGGTGAAAGAAACTGGTCCTAGGTTACACACTTTAAAATAGGGAGCATATCCTGGGTTATTCCTGTGGGCCCAAGCTCATCACACAGGTCTTTAAAAGAAGAAGCAGGACATCCCTGGTGGTCTAGTGGTTAAGAATCCACCTGCCAGTGCAGGGGACACAGGTTTGTTCCCTGGTCCAGGAAGATTCAACATGCCGAGGGCGAACTGGGCCTGTGAGCGCAACTGCTGAGCCTGCACTCTCCAGCCCATGCTCCCCAACAAGAGAAATCGCCACAGTGAGAAGTCCAAGCTCTGCAGCTAGAGAGTAGCCCCCCACTCAGCACACCTCGAAAAAAAGCAGCAACAAAGACCCAGCTGAAAATAAATTACTTTTTTTTTAAAAAAAGTAAAAGAGGTCAGAGTTTCAGAGGTAGCAGAGAAGCTCCCTCGCTGTGATCTATTGAAAGTCAGCCCTCAACACCAGGGTTTGAAAAATAAACCAAAAAAAATAAAAGAGAGAGAGACAGAGAAAAGGAAAAAAAAGAAAAAAGTAAGAGGGAGGCAGAATTGCTGGCATTGCCAGCAATGCAACAGAAAATGAGGCAAGAGAGATTTGAAGCATGGGAGAGAGAGGGACTTGACCCTGGGTCATTACTTCTGAGATGAAGGAGCCACAGCTTCCTTGGAAGCTAAGAACAACGTCCAGCTGCCAGCCAGCAAGGAAACAGGACCCCAGGTCACTCACGATAGCTTGAAACCAACTTCTGCCAACAGCCTGAATGAACAAGGAAACATATTCTCCCTAGTGTCCAGAAAAGCACACAGCCCACCAACACCTTGACTGCAACCCAGTCAAGCCTATCAGACTTCCAACCCAGGGAAATGGCATGCTGTTGGTAAGCCACCCAATTTGAGGTAATTGGATATGGCAGCATAGAAAAAATAATACACAATCCCATATGTGTACAAAAAGAACTGTACAAGCATTTGTTTTTAAAAAATGTGAGATTTTTTTTAAAAAAGGAAATTCCCTACCAGTCCAGTGGTTAGGACTCCACGCTTCCACTGCAGGGGCCAAGGTTCAATCCCTGGTCAGGGAACTGAGGTCCCCCATGCCATGTGGCTCAGCCCCAAAAAAGTGAGATTATATATACAAATATGGGTGCTCTCCAGGTGGTGCAATGCTAAAAATCCATCTGCCAGTGAAGAAGACATAGAGACTCTGGTTGAGTTACTGCGACAGGAAGATCCCCTGGAGGAGGGCATGCCAACCCACTCCAGTGTTCCTGCCTGGAGAACGCCATGAACAGAGGAGCCTAGTGGGTCAGCCACAGTCCATGGGGTCACAAAGAGTTGGGCCCAACTGACCACACATATACATATATATACACACATTCACATATACATATACACATCGTTGTCTATATAAACACATACATATATATTTTATGTATGTATATATACATAAAAATCTGAACTTTTTTGCACTTAATAATATATCTTAAACAACATTCTACACCAATTCCTATAGTTTTCTATGAACCCAAAGAATTTATCTAGTGTGGACATCTGGATCTTTTCATTTTTTCTATTCCTCAAAAGGTTGTAGCCATCATTTTATATATAAATCCCCATGAAGCTGCTGCAAGTATTTCTTTTTCGACTCTTTTTCCTTTTCTTATGTATTTTTATTTCTGGGCCATGTCATGCAGTATAGGCAGTACCTAGTTCCCTGACCAGGGATTGATCCCGTGCCCTCTGCATCGGAAGCGCAGAGTCTTAACCATTGGACCGTCAGGGAAGTCCATGCTACAAGCATTTCTGTAGAATGAATTCTAGAAGTGGCATTGCTGTTTCAAAGATGGTGTGCATTTTAAATTTTGACAGAAGGGCTTCCCTGGTGGTTCAGCAATAAAGAATTTGCCTGCTAATACAGGAGACGCAGGTTCCATGCCTGATCCAGGAAGATCCCTCGTGGCACAGAGCACCTAAGCCCGTGCACAACAGCTATTGTGCCCGTGCCCCAGAGCCTGGGAGTCACAACTATTGCGTCCGTGAGCCACAGCTACTGAAGCCTGGGAGTCCTAGAGCACGTGCTCTGCAGCAAGAGAAGCCGCCGCAGTGAGAAGCCCGAGCGCCTCAACTAGAGAGCAGCCGCCACTCACCACAACTAGAGACAGCCGGCATGCGCCAGCGAAGACCCCGTGGAGGCAAAAATCAATCAACAATCAAACTGTAAAAGAAAAGAAAATTTGACAGATATTGCAACCAGAATCAAGGCACCACCCTGGGGAACAAACAGTGCGGGGGACTACCTCCCCAGCTCCTCTTGAATTGGTGTGGCCACGTGACTCATCTTCACCCATGGGATGGGAGCAGCAGTGTCGCCCTGGGTCAAAGCTTTAAGGAGCAGGCATGCCCTCGGCAAGTTCCTTTTCTCCTCTGCTGGCTAGACATGGGAGACAGTAAGGGCCCTGTGTGTGCTGGAGCCATGAAAAGGTGGGGACCTGGGTCCTTGAGTCACCATGTGGAGGAGGAGAGTCATCCACTGACCAGAAACAGCCTTCCAGGGTAATCAGGTGAGTTAGAAACAAACTTCTTTGTTTGACTTTTCACCCAGTTGGGGGCCTATTTGTTACTGCAGGATTGCTGTCTTAGTCAGCTTGGCTGCTATAGTGAAATACCATAGACCAAGTGGCTTAAATAACAAACATTTATTTTCTTGCAGTTTGGGAAGCTGGGAGTCCAAGACCAGGTCAGTTCCTGAGGAGGGTTTGCTTCCTGGTTTGTAGATGACCACCTTCTCTCTGTGTCCTTACATGGAGGAGAAAGAGAAAGAGACTGGTGTCTCTTCTTATAAGGGCAGTAATTCCTGGAGAAGGAAATGGCAACCTACTCCAATATTCTTACCTGGAGAATTCCATGAACAGAAGAGCCTGGTAGGCTACAGTCCATGGGGTCACAAAGAGCTGGACACGACTGAGTGACTAACACACACAGCTAATATACTACTTCACAGAAGCAACACTGGTTTCATTCAATGGATGTTCTTCTCATGCTTTGAAAGCTTTGCATTTAAGAGAATCCACACAGGTGTGGAGTCCTGTTGAGAACACCAAAGCATTCATTAAAAAGACAGCTAAAGATAGCATCTCTGCACAAAATCATTTGCTCTCACCTCTGCCCTCTTGTTCTCTCTCTCAGCCTTCATTCTCTTTCTTCCACTTGCGGTTTGAGCTCTCTGAGGTAGTTTCATGCCTTCCTGTATTGCTCTGTGTGCTAAGATCTCTGTTAACAAGGCATCTCAACTAGCCCCAGACTAAACAAGTGTTGCCAAGACCCACGGAAAACAATGGTATATCTTCCTGAGTTCTAGGCTGAAAGAAATTCAGCAGACTGTGGATTCTAATAGCCAGGATAAAGCTAATTCAAATGTCATTTTCAACCGCCCTTCAAATGCATTCATCCCTTTCTAGATGTTTTATTTGACTGATAGTAAAAGTGATTTCTGGACCCTAAACAATCTCCAAACAGGTAAGGGACAAGTGCAGGGTTTTACCTAGAAGTAAAATCTTATAACAACAAAAAAAAGACTTCCCTGGCAGTCCAGTGGTTAAGACTCCGCACTTCCAATGCAGAGGGCATGGGTTTGAAGCCTGGTCAGGGAAGACCCCACATGCCATGCAGTGAGGCAAAAAAAAAAAAAAGATGAAGGAGGTTCAAGGGGTAGGGGACATATGTATACCTATGGCTATCATGTTGATGTATGGCAGAAACCAACACAATATTGTAAAGCAATCATCCTCCAATTAAAACTTTTTAAAAATGGGAAGAAAAAAGACTTAAAAATACTTCTTCAAATTAAAAAAAGCAGGGAGTAACAAAAACAAAAATCAGTAAGTGGGACTGCATCAAACGAAAAAGATTTTGTACAGCAAAAGGAACCATGAACAAAACAAAAGGCAATCTACAGAACGGGAGCAGATATTTGCAAATTATGCATCGGATGTGAGTGCTAAGTCGCTTCAGTCGTGTCCAACTCTGTGCGACCCTAAGGACTGTAGCCTGCCAGGTGCCTCTGTCCCTGGGATTCTGCAGGCAAGAACACTGGAGCGGGTTGCCATTTCCTTTTCCAGGAGATTGTCTGGACCCAGGGATCGAACCTGGGTCTCTCAAATCTACCTGCGTTGGCAGGTGGATTTTTTACCATCAGCACCACTTGGGGAAGCCCCATAGATCAGATACGGGGTTGGCATCCAAAATCTGTAAAGAACTCATACAACTCAGTAGCTTAAAAAAAAAAATTGTATGGCTGAGTCCCTTTGCTGTCCACCTGAAACGATCACGACACTGTTCATCAGCTATACTCCATTACAAAATAAAAATTTTAATTAAAGAATTTGGCAGAGGGGATTTCCCTGGTGGTCCCGTGCTTAAGACTTCAACATTCCACTGCAAGGATGTGCGTTTGATCCCTGGCTAGGGAATGAAGATGCCCCATGCTTTGCAGTGCAGTCAAAACATAGTTTAAAAAAAAAATCAACGGAGGCACTACATAGACATTTTTCTAAAAGAGACATCCAAATGGCCAACAGTCAAATGAAAATGTGCTCAGCATCACTAATTCTCAGGGAGATGCAAATCAAAACCACAATGAGATATTGTTTCACACTGTTTAGAATCACTACCATCAAAAAGACAAAAGGGTTTTCCTGGCAGCTCAGTGGTAAAGAATCCTTCTACCAACGCAGGAGACATGGGTGCGACCCCTGATACAGGACGATACCACCTGCCGAGGAGCAACTAAGCCCATGCGCCTCGACTACTCAGCCTGTGCTGCAGAGCCCGGGAGTTGCACCTACTAAGCCCACGTGCCTCCGCTACTGAAACTCTCGCACCCTTGAGCCCATGCTCCACAATGAAAACCCACCACAAGGAGAAGTCTGCACCTCTAGAGAGTAGCCCCTGCTCACCCCAACTAGAGAAAAGCCTGAGCAGCCACGAAGACCCAGCACAACCAATAAATAAATAAATACAATTATTTTTTAGAAGGATAAGAGATGACAAGTGATGGCAAGGATACAGAGAAAAGCGAACCCTCGTGCACTGTTGGTGGAAGAGCTGAAAGGTAACAGGGAAATAATCCAAATGTCCATTGATAGATGAAGGCAGACGAAATGGGATGATTTTTGGCTTTGAGAAGGAAGGAAATCCAGACACGTGCCACAACATGAATGCACCTTGAGAACATTATGGTCAATGAAGGAGACCAGTCGCAAGAGGACAAGTGCTGTACGATTCCACTTATATGAGGCCAAATTACAGAGACAGAAAGTAGAATGGTGGGTTGCCAGGGGCTGGGAGGAGGACAAGTGGGGTTTAATGTTTAATGGGGACAGAGTTTCTG
Organism: Redunca redunca; assembly: GCA_006410935.1. Taxonomy (NCBI): domain Eukaryota; kingdom Metazoa; phylum Chordata; class Mammalia; order Artiodactyla; family Bovidae; genus Redunca; species Redunca redunca. Next base: position 375,271 of record SJYQ01017865.1, read on the forward strand.
CTTGAGAAGATGAAGAAGAGTCCTGGAGATGAATAGTGATGATGCAAAATATTATGAGTGTGTATAACTCCCTGATAGCTCCGTGGGTAAATAATCCACCTGCAATGCAATAGACCCTGGTTCAATTCCTGGGTCGGGAAGATCCGCTGGAGAAGGCATACGCTACCCACTCCAGTATTCTTGGGCTTTCCTTGTGGCTCAGCTGGTTGCAGCATGAATAACTGAATCTGCCTGCAATGCGGGATACCTGGGTTCAATCCCTGGGTTGGGAAGATGCCCTGGAGAAGGGAAAGGCTACCCACTCCAGTATTCTGGCCTGGAGAATTCCATGGACTGTATAGTCCATGGGGTGGCAAAGAGTTGGACATGACTGAGTGACTTTCACTTTTACATAAGACCACTGAAAAATTGTTAAACTAGTAAATGATATGTTATGTCTATCTTACCCCAAAAAAAGTATAGGAAAAAACCTCTTTTTTAACAGGTGATTGGAAAACATCCACTCATCTTCTTGGAAGTACTTAACTATTCACAGCTGCACCAGCATTTCAGCCTTCTTGTCTTACAGCATCAAATGCCCCCTAATGGGACTTACCTGGTGGTCCAGTGGTCAAGAATCTGGCTGCCAGTGCAGGGGACATGGGTTCAAACCCTAGTCCAGGAGGATCCCACACGCCTCGGAGCAACTAGCCCCACGTGCCACAACTACTGAGCCAGCACTCTAGAGCCCTTGAGTTGCAACTGCTGAGTCTGCATGCTGCAATTACTGAAGCCAGTGCTCCAGAACAAGAGAAGCAACCACAGCGAGAAGCCCCCCACTGCTGCACCTGGAGAAAGTCTGAGCACAGCAACAAAGACCCAGCACCATCGAAAACAAATTAATTTTTTAAAATACTCTTTTAAACTTGTTCTTTTATATTGGAGTATAGCTGATTAACAATGTGTTAGTTTCAGGTGTACCGCAAAGTGACTAGACATATACATGTATCTCTTCTTCAAACTCTTTCCTCATTTAGGTTGTTACATAATGAGTGGAGTGAGCTGAGTTCCCTGTGTTGTACAGTAGGTACTTGCTGGTTATCCATTTTAAATATAGCAGTGCAGACATCCACTTATTGAGGGCACCAATAAGTAGATCTAGACATAGATCAGAGCTTTCATGCTAATTCAGACAACCCAAAGCCAGTCTGTCTCAGGCAGAGTGAATTCACCCCATACCCCACCTATGCCAAGAGAAGCTAAGAGAAAGGTGAAATGAAAAAGCTGGGGCCAATAAGAGCTCTTGTTGCTTGGGGCCAAACTCCAGAATTGCCCCACATACACGAGAACAGAGCTAAAGAAAATGCTAAGCCAGATGGCGAAGGCTGAAGGCTAGGCTGAGACCAGCACGCCAGCATAGCCCTGAGTACAGCTGCAAAGGTCCCTCCCCTGCTGAGAAGAAACTATGTCGCAGCTGGGCTTGTTTTTCACCTGCTTGGTCAGTTGCCCATCACAGTGGAGGGAGACACACACTCCCTCCCACCAGGATGAACAGATCCCCTGGGATTGCCGAATGATTTTTCACAGCAGCCTCCAGACACTGACTAGGCTTTAGGAAGGAGAAAGGAGGGGAAACCCTTGGGGTGCAGGCTGCTGGGCAACATCCAGGTGAACCACTGATATTTATTTATTTATGGCTGCAACAGGTCATACGTTCAGGGCATGAGCTTCCCTCCAGTTGTGGTGCTTGGACTCCAGAGCGCACAGCCTCCATAGTTGCAGCAAGCAGGCTGTCTAGCTGAGGCTCGCAGGCTTAGCTGCCCCGCAGCATGTGGGATCTTAGTTCCCCAACCAGGGATCGAACCCACATCCCCTGCAATGGGAGGTGGATTCTTAACCACTTGACCATCAGGGAAATACCGCAAGCTGAATTCTTCCTCCCAATTATAGTTTCATGGCTCCATTATCCTTTCCATCATTCATTCATTCATCTAACCAGTGATATTTATTGAGCACCTACTATGTGTCTGTCGTAGGGGACCCAAAGAGAATATGTAAACAAAAGGGAATATGGATTCCCTGCCCCCATGGAACTGACATTCTAGTAAGCAAGACAGACAAGAAACAAGATAAACAAGTAAAATTATGCAGACAGAGGAAAGAAAATAGAAGAGGAGGAAAAGGAAGGGGAAGTGGAATGTCATTTACAGAAGGTAGGATTTCCCTGGTGGTCCAGTGGTTAAGAATCCGCTTTCCAATGCAGGGGAAATGGGTTCCATCTATGGTTGGGGAACTAAGATCCCACATTGTTGTGGGGCAACTAAGTCTGCATGTCACAATTATGGAGCCAGAGTCCATGCTCCACAATTAGGGAAGCCCACATATGGCAAAAAAGACCTTGCACAGCCAAAATAAAAAATAATAATTCAAAAAAGAAGAAGAAGGTGGTCAGAAATGACCCTGTGGGAAAGATCCATTTGAGCAAAGATCTGAAGGAGGTGAGGGAGGAGCCGTGAGGGTTGGGTAGTGGAGGGGGCAGAGAGTGGTCCAGGCAGAGGGATTAGCCTGTGCAAAGGTCCCATGGCTGGAGCGTGCCTGGTGAGTTCAAGGAACAACAAGGAGGCCTGTGTGGCTGGAGTAGAGTGAGCCAGTGAGCTGATAGAGGAAGGTGACAGGGATAGATGGTAGAGAGCCTTGTGGATTATAGAGAGGACATAGGATTTTCCTGTTTTCGTTTTTGTTGTTTTTTATGAAAGGGAAAGAGGAGAGTGAAAAAGTTGGCTTAAAACTCAACATTCAAAAAACTAAGATCATGGCATTCAGTCCCATCACTTCATGGCAAATAGACAGGGAAACAATGGAAACAGTGACAGACTTTATTTTGGGGGGTTCCAAAATCACTGCAGATGGTGACTATAGCCATGAAATTAAAAGACGCTTACTCCTTAGAAGAAAAGTTATGACCAACTTAGACAGCATATTAAAAAGCAGAGATATTACTTGGCCAACAAAGGTCCATCTAGTCAAGGCTACAGTTTTTCCAGTAGTCATGTATGAATGTGAGAGTTGGACTATAAAGAAAGCTGAGCACCAAAGAACTGATGTTTTTGAACTGTTGGAGAAGACTCTTGAGAGTCCCCTTGGACTGCAAGGAGATCCAACCAGTCCATCCTAAAGGAAATCAGTTCTGAATATTCATTGGAAGGAGTGATGTTGAAGCTGAAACTCCAACACTTTGGCCAGCTGATGCAAAGAACTGACTCATTGGAAAAGATGCTAACGCTGGGAAAGATTGAAGGTGGGAAGAGAAAGGGATGACAGAGGATGAGATGGCTGGATGGCCTCACCAATTCAAAGGACATGAGTTTGAGTAAACTCCGGGAGTGGGTGATGGACAGGGAGGCCTGGTGTGCTGCAGTCCATGGGGTCACAAAGAGTCGGACACGACTGAGAGATTGAACTGATCTGACTGAAGGTGGGAGCCACAGAAGATTCTAAGCAGAGGAGGGACAGGACCTGACTCAGGTGTTCTCAGGCGCCCCCTGGAAGTCAGATTTGTAAGAAACTAAAAAATCATAGAAGTGATCACCCTCTCTCCCTCCTTCACCCCACATTCTACTCATCATCAGGGCTACTGACCCTGCCTCATACTTCTCTTTCACTTGCCAAGGTTCAGACCCTCATTCGATCCATGCAGAGGGACTGTAATCTTTTCCTCTGTGTTCTGAGCCCTAACTCTTGTTTCAGTTCATCATAGCCTATCAGGTTATCTGTTGGCCAATCCCCAAAAGACTTCCCACGGCCAATCCTGAACACATCCTAACTTCCACACCTCTTTGCCTCCATCCTGAGTATCCTTCTATCTCCCCATCTCCAAAGTCCAGCTCAAAAGATGTTTCTGTGTATCTTCCCTGGCAGTCCAGGGGGTGAGACTGCACACTTCCAGTACCAGGCGGCATAGGTCTGATCCCTGGTCAGGGAACTAAGATCTTCCATGCCCCTGGGCACAGGCAAAATAAATAAATAAAAGGGGAATTGTCGGGTTTTTTTGTTTTGTTTTGTTTTTAAAGATGTTTCTGGGACTTCCCTGGTGGTCTAGTGGTTAATGAGTGGCAATTGAGGGCAGGAAGAGAAGAGGGCAACAAAGGATGAAATGGTTGGATGGCATCATCAACTCAATGGACATGAGTTTGAGCAAACTCCAGGGGATAGTGAAGGACAGGGAAGCCTGGCGTGCTGCAGTCCATGGGGTTGCAAAGAGTCAGACACACCTGAACAACTGAACAACTATGACAATTTGTGGTTAAGAAAACTCCAGCCAATGCAGGGGACACACATTTGATCCCTGGTCCGGGAGAATCCCACATGCCTCAGAGCAACAAAGCCTGTGTGCCACAACCACTGAAGCCTGCTGCGGACTGAGCGCCTGTGCTCTGCAACAGGAGAAACCTCTGCAATGAGAAGCCCGAGCATCGCAACAAAGTGTAGCCCCTGATTACCACAACTTGAGAAAGCCTTCAGGCAGCAACGAAGACCCAGAACAGCCAAAAATAAATGAATCTTAAAAAAAAAAAAAAAAGATTATTCTGCTGTGAAGCCTCCAAGAGAATTTACCAGCGCCCATATCCTTCACCTGCCCACGTGTGTCCACGGCTCTCTACCTCCAGCACCTGCCCCTCCCTGCATGGGGCTAGTTCTGGCTGCAGGATCGAAGGACAGGCCAGAGGTTCTGGGGAGTTAATACCCTTGGAATATTCCTCAACCAGTGACTGATGAGAGTTGGTGGAGAAATGCCCCCAGCTTTGCAACCGGCCTGCTTGGTTCCTGGATCAGTCCCTTCCTGCTACGTGACCTTGGGCAAGCCACTTCACCTCTCTGAGCTAGTTTCCCCATCTGTAAAATGAGGATGATGAGAGCACAGACTTCATCAAGCTCTTGTGCAGATGAAATCATTTCAATCTACGCAATGTGCTTGCAACAGTGACCCACACATGGTAATTTCCTACAAGTGGGGCGTGCGTGCATGCTCAGTCATGTCTGGACTGTAGTCCACCAGGCTCCTCTGTCCATGGGATTTCCCAGCCAAGAATACTGGAGTGGGTTGCTGTTTCCTTCTCCAGGGGATATTCCCAACCCAAGATTCGAACCTGGGTCTCCTGCATTGTAAGAAGGTTCTTTACCATCTGAGCCACCAGGGAAATCCAAGATCCCACAAGTTGTGTGGCAAAAAAAACAAGGTAAGATCCTCTTGTGCAGAGCAATATCACAGCTGGGCTCATGCTCCAGACGACTGACACCACTCATCATCCTTTATTGTCGCTTTCTCTCTTAAACTTACTTGAATCCATTGGAACCGGAAGGTTAAATGGAAAAAAAAAAATAGAATGCTAGGAAAAAGTAAAATAGAACTCCGCCCAGGAGAGAATGGGGCTCTAATGTTGTTCCCTTAAACCAAACATTTAAGGGACATTTGCTGTCCTCTATGTTCTCAGGGTTAGGGGCACAATTTTGCCTACAAACTGCATCTTTGGAATCCTTTGCCTTCAATACACGGGTTTTATTCATTTATTTGCTTGCACCGGGGCTTAGCTGCAGCATTCAAACTCTTAGTTGCAGCATGTGGGATTTAGTTCCCTGCCCGGGGATGGAACCCAGGCCCCCTGCATTAGGAGCATGGAGTCTTAGCCACTGGAGCACCAGGGAAGTCCCCAGTACATGTGGTTTTGACTTGGCACTTAGCATTAGTAGGAACTTCATGATCTCCCTCATTCATTCTGCCCCTTTGACCAACCAGTGGCTGTGGATGGTTATCAACATATTACTACATGAAGACATTAATCCATTGTGACGGTAATTGTCAGTGCTGACATACATCGTTTGTTCAGCAAATATTTACTGAGTACCGACTGTGTGGCACTGTGACTCAATTATTCCACACCTTGAGATCTTAAAACTCTCAAGATATCATCTAGAAACTGCCTCCCCACTGGAGCTGAAAGAAATTGTAGTGATGGTTTTGGCTGGAGGGAAAGAGCTGGATACTAAACTCGGAATCACTTTTAGAAAAAGTGAGTAGTCTGCATTTCCAGTCATGAAAAAATATCTGAAGACTGAGCCTCCCTACATTGTTCTTGCTTACTAAGAATGAACGTGTGACTGTTGGTGGGAATGTAAATTGGTGCATCCACTATGGAGAACAGTACGGAAGTTCTTTAAAAACCTAAAGCTATAACTACTATATGACCCTGCAATCTCACTCCAGGGCATACATCCAGAGAAAAGCATGATCCGAAGGGATACACGCACCCCAACATTCTTTGCAGAACTACTTACAACAGCCAAGCAACCTAAATGCCCACTGACAGAGGAGTAGATGAAGAAAATGTGGTACATATACACAATGGAATATCACTCAGCCATTAATAAGAATGAAATAATGCCATTCATGGCAACACAGATGTACCTAGAGAGTGTCATACTGAGTGCAGTAATTCAGACAGAGAATGAGAAATAGCATGTGACAGCCATTATTTGTGGAATCTAAAAAGAAATTACAAATGAACTTACAAAATAGAAAGACTCACAGACTTAGAAAACAGACTTATGGTTGCCAGGAGGGAGGGATAGTTAGAGAGTTTGAGATGGTTGTGTACACACTGCTGTATTTAAAATGGGTAATCAACAAGAACTTATTGTATAGCACAGGGAGCTCTGCTCAATGTGATGTGGCAGCCTGGGTGGGAAGGGGTTTGGGGAGAATGGATACATGTACACACATGGCTGAGGCCCTTCACTGTTCACCTGAAACTATCACCACATTAATCGGCTCTATGCAAATTTTTTTTAAAAGTTCAAAAAAAGAAGAATGAATTTGTGAAATAGGGTCTAGGATATGTTTCCAATACTCATCTGACCTGCATGTCTAAGCGAGGGGTGGGTGGGACACGTGAAAGAAAGAGGAAGTTGAAGTCTGAGCTACAAAAGAAATCAGAAGTGAAAAGAAGCCAGACACATATCTAAGAAGTATGGAGAAGAGGGAAATCCGTAAAGAGAGAAAGCCTGTAGTTGGTTGCCAGGGGCCAGGGGATTGAGGAATGAGAGTAACTGTTTCATGGTAGAGAGTTTCTGTTTTAAATGAACAGAAATTTCTGGAACTATTAATAAATAGAGGTAATGGTGGCACAACGTTACAAATATACTAATACTGCTTAACTGGTGAAATTAAAATGGTGAAAATAGTAAACTTTATGTTGGGTGTATTTTAAATTAGAAAAGAAACTGGATACACATCCTTGCTCTGGAGAGAAATTTAAAAGTAGCCAAAATTAGCACAGAGAACTGAGATCAATATCTTGTAATAACCTATAGTGGAAAAGAATCTGAGGAAGAATATATATACATATATACGCTGTGCTGTGATTAGTCACTGAGTTGTGTCTAACTCTTTGAGACCCCCTGGGCTATAACCTACCAGGCTCCTCTGTCCATGGGGGTTCTCCAGGCAAGAATACTAGAATGGGATGCCATGACCCCCTCCAGGATCTTCCCAACTCAGGGATCAAACCCAGGTCTCCCGCAGTGAAGGTGGATAATTACCAGCTGAGCCATGAGGGAAGCCCAAGAATACTGGAGTGGGTAGCCTATCACTTCTCCAGGGAATCTTCCCAACACCAGAATTCAAAACAGGGTCTCCTGCATTGTGTATAAATATATATATATAAATTACTTTGCTGTAGGCCTAAAACTAACCCAACACTGTAGATTGACAACACTGTAAAATAACCATACTTCAATTTTTTAATGATTAAAAAGTAATAAATTTTAGTTTGTGCTAAGTCGTTCATTCTGGCTCTGAGTGAGAGACTACACCATTGTGTAATCTGGGTCATTAAGATCTTTTTGTACAGCCAGACATTCTGGAGTGTGAAGTCAAGTGGGCATTAGGAAGCACTGCTACCAATAAAGCTATTGGAGGTGCCGGAATTCCAGCAGAGCTATTTAAAATCCTAAAAGATGATGCTATTAAAACGCTGCACTCAATATGTCTGCAAATCTGGAAAACCCAGCAGTGACCACAGGACTGGAAAAGCTCAGTCCGCATCCCAGTTCCCAAGGGCAGTATCAAAGAGTATTCACACCACTGGACAGTTGTACTCATCCCCCATTCTAGAAAGGTCATGCTCAAAATCCTGCATGCTAACTTCAGCATTGTGTACACCGAGAACTTCCATATGTCCAGGCTGGGTTTAGAAAAGACCCAGGAACCAGAGATCAAATTGCCAACATTTGCTGGATCATAGAGAAACCAGGGGAATTCTAGAAAAACATCGACTTCTGTTTCATTGACTACACTAAAGCCTTTGATTGTGTGGATCATAACAAACTGTGGAAAATTCTTAAAGGGATGGGAATACCAGACCATATTACCTGTCTTCCTAGAAACCTGTATGCGGGCCAAGAAGCAACTGTTAGAATCCTGCACGGAACAATTGACTGGTTCATTGAGATTGAGAAAGGAGTATGACAAGGCTGTTTATTGTCACTCTGTTTATTTAATTTCTATGCAGAGCACATCATGGGAAATGCCAGGTTGGATGAGTTACAAGCTGGAATCAAGATTGCCAGGAGAAATGTCAACAACCTCAGCTATGCGGATGATACCACTCTAATGGCAGAAAGTGAAGAGGAACTAAAGAGCCTCTTAATAAGGGTGAAGGAGGAGAGTGGAAAAGCCGGCTTAAAACTCAATATTAAACTAAGATCATGGCATCCAGTCCCATCACTTCATGGCAAATAGAGGGGGGAAAGGTGTAAGCAATGATAGATTTCCTGTTCTTGAGTTCTAAAATCACTGTGGATGGTGCGTACAGCCATGAAATTACAAGACGATTGCTTCTTGGCAGGAAAGCTATGGCAAACCCAGACAGCGTGTTCAAAAGCAAAGACATAACTTTGCTAACAAAGGTCCATATAGTCAAGGCTATGGTCTTTCCATCATCTTGTACGGATTTGAGAGCTGGACAATAAAGAAGGCAGAGCATTGAAGAACTGATGCCTTTGCACTATGGTGCTAGAAAAGACTCTTGAGAGTCCCTTGAAAAGCGAGGAGATCAAACCAGTCAATCCAAAAGGAAGTCAACCCTGAGTACTCTTTGGAAGGATTAATGCTGAAGCTGCAATACTTTAGCCACTGAGGGAAACAGCTGACTCACTGGAAAAGACCCTGACGCTGGGAAGATTGAAGGCAGAAGAAGAGGGTGACAGACAGTGAGATGGTTGGATGGCATCACCAGTTCAATGGACATGAACTTGGGCAAACTCTGGGAGATAGTGAGGGACAGGGAAGCCTGGGGTCCTGCAGTCCACAGGGTAGTGAAGAATCGAACACAACTTCGCAACTGAACACCAAGTCAGTCACTCAGTAGTGGCCAACTCTTTGTGACTCCATGGACTGTAGCCCACCAGGCTCTTCAGTCCATGGGATTTCCCAGGAAAGAACACTGGAGTGGGTTGCCATTTCCTCCTTCAGGGGATCTTCCTGACCCAGGGATTGAAATTGCATCTCCTATATCTCGTGTTGGCAGACAGATTCTTTCATGGAGCCATCTAGGAAGCCCATAATAAATGAAACTTTACAAAACCACATTACCTTCATTAATCAATTCTTGCAAGAATATCAACAACAAACAAGTAGCCAAGATTTAGTGAGCACCTACTATGTGCCCAGCACTGAGCATCACCTGGCCTGGTCCCCCAGGACCTCTACTATTGGGATGCCACAATTGGCCTGACTGTCAACTAAAACACTGATGCACAGACTTATGCCCCAGTTTCTAAGACTCTGACCAGCCAGTCAGACTCTGATTCTGCCCTGGAATCCAGCTGAAATGCAGATTCTAACTCAACAGGCCTGGACGGGGCCTGAGACTCTGCATTCCCAGAGTACGCTGCCAGTCCAGGGTCTGTACTTTGAGATGACCGTCTGAGGATTCTGACCAGCTCCCCTCCCCTCCCCCACTCAGTTAAGTCAGTCTTGCTGACCACCATCAGACAGGTTTAGCCTTGCTGGGAGGGGATTAGGAGAGCATGCCAAGAGCCCTCGCCTGTCTATCACCGTGAAGACAGTTGGCTTGAAAGATCCTGGAATAGGATCTTCCCTCACTTGCCCTCGGCCACTAAGGGCCCTCTTGTCTTGTAAGCTAGCATTTTAAATAGAGTAAGAAAACAAATAAGTCAAACCTTCTGCTGGTGCTATGATGTTCAAGAGCTGCACTTGGCATTACTTTGCCAGTCATTTACCCAGTAATTTGTTCAATGTCAAATCCGCCCTTGGGGGACTTCCCTGGCCGTCCAGGGGTTAAGACTCTACACTTCCATTGCAGGGTCATGGGTTTGATCCCTGCTGGGAGAACTAAGATTCCACATGCCAGTGCTGCCCACCCACCCTCCAAACTAAAACACCTTAAGAAAAAAAATCTGCCCTTTGCCTCCAGAACCTTAGTTCTGATCTTTCCACTTACTTTGGGGGAGCAAGAGGGGCAGCACTGAAGTAACCCAGTCTTATCTAGAGGGGTGATGGCATTTGCCTCAAGCAGCATTTTTATGTGCTCAACGACTGGGTCGTTTCCGACTCTTTGCAACCCCATGGACTGTATAGCCCGCCAGGCTTCTCTGTCCATGGAATTCTCCCGTCAAGAATATGGAGTGGGTTTCCATTTCCTTCTACAAAAAGCAGAGTTAGGCACCATGCATTGGCTGGAACACCTTTATGGCGTGTCTGCATATCCCAGTGTTTTAGAGGAAAACATCAATGGGATAGTCAGCTACTAAGACCTCTGGAATTGGGAGCTTTCCTGCAACCCGGGTCTTGGGTTTGGAAGATCTAGAAGCCAAGTCAGGGGCCAGAGTCAGCCAGACACAGGAGACTGCCTTTCTCCCAACTCCCCACCGCCCCCCAATCCCTCCCCCATCCCCCAGAGACCTAAGCCTGTCCCTGAAAAAGCCCCGCAGGGGAAATGGCAGGTCCGCCCTGAAGTTGGGGACTCTGAACAGGAAACTCAGGATGGAACCGGAATACCTAGTGGAGATCCCTACCCCCCTCCAACCCCCGCACCTAGAAGCTAAGGAAGGAGGCGGCCCAGGGAAAAGCGCCCCCTCTTGTCTGTTCGGCCACGGCAGAGGCCACTGCCTTCTGGAAGCTATGTTGTCCTCCTGTTTACATTTCCTTTTGATTCCTTCCTCCAGCTCACTCCCTCAGGAACCCTCAAAGCCCGAGCCCGGGAAAAGGCAGAGGAGCCCAGCCCGCAGGGCGCTTCCCCCTCCCGCCCCCACCAGCCACGTGTTCTCTGAAGCTGTCAGCGGGCGAGAGCCAGAGAGGAGAGGGATTTCTCTCATTTCTTGAGAAATAAAAGCCACCCGGAGAGTCGGTTCTGTCCAAACATTTCCTAAAGGGAGGGGTTGGTCTAGAGGGGTGCCAAGCACTGTCTCTACTATTCATTTGGAGCAAGGGAGGGCAGAATATTAAATATTAAACAGAACAAGAGGTTGCCTAAGACGCCGTAATTATCCTCACCAGCCATCTGCCATCTCCCTTTTTTCCAAACGTGTTCACGCCGGTTAGAGCACAGCAAACAAGGACCGGCGACACGGGCGTCGTGAACTTTTGTTTCTGGGACCACCACCCCGCCGCCCCCTCCACAACAAAGTCGTAGGCGATGGGGGAGGGAAAGGCGCGCAAGATTCCAAGCTCGTCACTTAGTCCAGCCAGCCTGCATCTTAAAGCAAAAACATTTAGACTTGAGTGATGGCCGGGGGCGTGGCGGAGGACAGGAGACGGGGTTGGGGGAGACATTAAAAAAAAAGTAGAATTAGACTTAGCTTAGAAACTATGATCATTAGGGAAATGCCACAGGCCCAGAGCAGGTGGCAGAGATACCAAGTACTACAGGAGGGCTAAGGGCAGTTGAGAGAAAATGGATATTTCAGCAAGAAGTAAAAGCTGGAAATCAGGGGGTCTGCCTCCAGCAAGAGAAGCTGCGGAGAGAAATAAACTACCCACCCCCAAAGAAAAGCTATTCAGAGGAAGGAGGGGGTCATTGGGTTCTTACCTTTGCCTTTACAGGTAAGGTTGCAGCAAGGAAATAAAGATTAGACTCCCTGCAGAACTCTGCCCCCCAGATTTTATCGCTCACTCACCTGTGTGGCATGGGCTCTGGCGCTCAAGCTGTGTGGTTAGTGGGCAGCGCAGCGAGTCCTCCGGCTGTCCTGAGGGCCCCACCTTGTCAGCGCCCAAGGGTCCAAGCCAGCAGATGCCCACACATCCATTGCCTGCCCAATGGAAAGGAAAAGGGGGCCCCGGAGGAAAGAGAGAGAAAGGGGATGCCAAGAGCAGCCAAGCTCGGAGCTGAGGGCTCCCCACAAAAGCAGGTGCCAAATGGGGCTTCTGTGCCAGATGACAGTGGGGGAAAGGGAGAAGGAAGAGGGGGAGGTTTCCCTAATGTTGGGAGGAGACAGGGGAGGACCAACGTGTCATCAGCCCCCGATCATCTCCAGCAAAGTACTTACTGCTCGGGAACCCAGCACAGGGAGGCTCTCCAGCCTCCCATCCACAGTGCTCCTCAGGGGAAAATAAAAGGGAATTCTTACTCTCGTCTCTCTACCCCTTAACACTGGACCGCGACCTCCCAGCACGGGGCAGGACTCTCTGGAAGGATGCTGTGTATCACCCCTCTACCTTCTTCCAGAGCAGCTTCTCTTAAGGAGCCAGGGAAGGCTCTGTCTCTCCTACTTAGTGGGTTTGCGGAAGGGGCGTGTGTAGCAGGCGGGAAGCAGCATGGATGTGGAATCACACTTATAATTTAACCATCTCCCCTCCGCCAGATTACCTAAATTATTGATGCCCTTACAAAAACTCTAATTAGAGGACAGCTGCTAACCCCACCCCACCCGCAGTCTCTTCTGTTCTCTGGCGAAATAGCTTTTCTTTGAGCTCCCTCCCACCCGCTTAAGGCAAAGGGAGTTGTATGATTTGAATATAAAGGCAGCAAGAAGAAAATTTGAGTCTTTGGATGCAAAAAGGCCTTTGATGGCAAGCTTCACATGTTTGTTTGCTGCATGCACAGACTTAGGTTCCCAAAACTGGGGTGACCCCCTTTCTCCTTTAAAAGGAGGCTCCTTTTAAAGATGAGCTGTATGTCTTATATGAGGCATCTAGGGCAGAGAGAAGCCTCATATTTTTCATAAGGTGGAGTCAAAATGGGAGGATTTACCTCACTGGGGAAAGAAGCATTGTTTATACAGGAGCAATTAAACCTGGGCTGAGTGTTAGAGGATATTAAAGAATTAGTGTTCTTTTTATAAAGTTTCTTAGTAGTATTTTGATTGTGCTCCGTCCTGTCTGACTCTTTGCTGCCCCGTGGACTGTAGCCCGCCAGGCTCATCTGACCATGGGATTTTCCAGGCAAGAATACTGGAGTGGGTTGCCACTTGCTACTCCAGGGGATCTTTCCTACCCAGGGATCAAACCCATATCCCTGTGTCTCCTGCATTGGCAGGTGGATTCTTTACCACTATTACCACCTGGAAAGCCCAGTATTTTGATTATGTTGTTTTTTAAAGTCTTTATGTATTAGGGATGCATGTTGAAGTATTTATGCTTAAGGCGATAGGTCATTTCCAGGAGTAATGAATGAATAACAAAATTTTAGATCTTCTGTAATAGGGAAGAAGAAATGTGACTCCATATTGAATCTTTTACTTTAACCTTTGTAGTCTATTGCTTTTGCTACAATAATGTTGCCTATAGCCTGAAATATACTAGATAGCCTATTTTCAAGCCTCTGACCTTTAAAGGTATAACACTTTCCCTTTCACATAGAGATAAAAAGTAGCAGAATGTGGAGAAAGAAATGGCAACCCTCTCCAGTATTCTTGCCTGGGAAGTTCCATGCATAGAGGAGCCTGGTGGGCTACAGTCCATAGGGTTGCAAAGAGTAGAACACGACTTAGCGACTAAACAACAATCGAAACAAGGTGGGTTGACATTGATGATGGGAATCACAGGATGTGCAAATCTGGCTTCTCGAAAATGCTGATTCCTCCTGCTGCTGCCTCTGCTAAGTCGCTTTAGTCGTGTCCAACTCTGTGCGACCCCATAGACGGCAGCCCACCAGGCTCCCCTGTCCCTGGGATTCTCCAGGCAAGACACTGGAGTGGGTTGCCATTGCCTTCTCCAAGGCATGAAAGTGAAAAGTGAAACTGAAGTCACTCGGTTGTGTCCGACTCTCCGAGACCCCATGGACTGCAGCCCACCAGGCTCCTCCATCCATGGGATTTTCCAGGCAAGAGTACTGGAGTGGGGTGCCATTGCCTTCTCCTGATTCCTCCTACCTTCCTACAATTTCCTCTTTTTGTGGGGAGAGAGCAATAGCCAAGATGGTGTGGTCAGGCTTTCTTGCCCCATGGCCTCTCGGTCTTGCCCCCTGTTTTATAAATGATTACGTAACAGCTGTTTCAGAGGGCAGCTGGCACATTCTGCTGAATACGTGCTTGGGTGCCTCGGGACTGAACTTGCTTGGTTTGGATACACATACCAGCTCGCCCTGACCGGAGACAATATTGAGTACGCTTCTAGCCATTGTTTCTCATGCTCCGCTGGAAAGACCCCCTGTTGAGTGCCTGCCCCAAACAGTGTACTCTGGCCAAACGTCCATGGATTTCCCCCCTTGTAGCCACAGGTGTATTATGTTTACCAATGTTTGCTGTTTAAATGGTTTTTTCTAATTCCACGTGTTTTCCAATCTCTTTTTATAAGCCCTAGACTACAATAAACACAGTTTGCACCCCCCGCCCAAAGTTGCAGAACAGAGAATGACATTTGTCTTGCTGGAGGTTTATTTGAACATGGTGACCTGACCTACCCAGACAGCTGCAAGAACAAAGGATTCTTGACATCAGGAAGTCTGCAGCAACCAACCACACCTCCTCCCCCTTCAGTATCAAAGAAGCCTGAATTCTAACTCAGGGAAGATGGTTCTTTGGGATGTTAGCCCACCATCTTCTCAGTTTAGTGGCTTTCCAAATAAAGTCGATATTGCTTGCCCCAACAACTTGTTTCTTGATTTATTGGCCTATTGTGCAGCAAGCAGTAGGAGCTTGGATTCAGTAACACCTCTGTTCAGTGGAATATTATTCAGTCATTAAAAATAATGGTTCCCTGATGGCTCAGACTGTAAAGAATCTGCTTGAAATGTGGGAGAATCGGGTTCGATCCCTGGGTCAGAAAGATCTGATGGAGAGGGGAACGGCAACCCACTCCAGTATCCTTGCCTGGGGAATTCCATGGACAGAGGAGCCTGGAGGGGTACAGTCCATGGGAGCTCAAAGAGTCAGACACAACTGAGTGATTAACACACACACATCAACAGTAAAGAAGCACTGAAACACACACCAACATGGCTGAACCTCAAATTACGCTGAGTGAAAGAAGCCAGACCCAAAGTGCCACATAGCGTGTGACTCCCTTCATATGAAACATCCAGAACAGGCAAATCCACAGAGACAGAAAGTAGATTGGCAGTTTCCAGGAGCAGGGGGTTGGGGAGACAGGGGCTGCCTGCTAGTGAGTATAGGGTTGCATTTTGAGGTGATGGAAATGTTCTAAAATGAGAGAGAAAAGTGGCATGATACTGTGAATGTACTAAATGCTCTGAATTGTTCTCTTTCAAAGGGTTAGAGACTTCCCTGGTGGTCCAGTGGTTAAAACTTTGCCTTCCAGGGCAGGGGGTTCAAACCAGCCAGGTTCAATCCCCAGCTGGTCAGGGAGCTGAAATCCCACATGCCTTAAAGGCCAAAAAACAAATAAAACCCCCCCCAAAATAGAAGCAATATTGTAACAAACTTAATAAAGACTTTAAAAATGATCCACATCAAAAAAATCTTTAGGAACTTCCCTGGTGGTCCAGTGGCTAAGGCTCCAGAGTCCCAATGCAGAGGGCCTGAAGTTCAATTCCTGGTTGGGGAATTGGGTCCCACATGCCACAGCTAAGACCTGGCAGAGCCAGGAAGAAAAACTGTAAATAAATAAAAAGGTTAATTTCATGTGAAAGGGGTTTCCCACCAAATTTTTTTTAATGAAGTGCAAAAGGGAGGGGAAAATAAACATGGCCAACACAACATTGCTCACTGAAGAGGCTGGCTTATGGGGACAAGGGAGTCCAGTGTTATTTTCATTGTATTCTCTTTGCTTTGTGCTTGAAACGTTCTTTTTTAAAGAGATGGACATAAACATTAAATAGGAAAATGCAGCCCATGAAGGTGGGTTTGGACCAACAGAAGTGGGGTAGAGGGGGCTTCTCTGTGGGAGACTGGAACCTCAGTTCAGCAACTAGGTAAACCCCCAGGCTTCAAAGTAACTCAAAGAAAAGCCAGAGTGTGGAGGACAGAGCTGAGCTATGGCAAGCTGTGTGACTTTGAGTAAGTCACTTAAGCCTCCATCACCTCCTCTTCAAAACTAGGATAATAACACTTGAGGAGGATTGTTTTGGGTATAAAATGAGACATCTGATATGAAAAGGCATTGTGTGCTCTAAAATGCTCTGCAATGTAAGATGTTATTATTGTTATTCCAGAAGCCATAAGTCTATGCAATTAGCATTGAATTTTCCTATTTTTAAATCACGTGACTTGTATGAGTCACTTCATGATGAACATAAATAGCCATCCTGGTTTCTTTAAAAGTCCTTTGAAAATGTCAAAAAGTTCTGCTTTTTCCTTTATGCAAATGAGGCCATCCTGAGTCAGCCAACTTTTAAACTCTTGTGCATTTTGCAAGAGTTGGTGACCATGAATAATAGGTTGGCCTCAATTATTCACTCCTTCCTGTTTCCCTCTTTGTCACAGCTTATTGTGACTGTCATGTATTTTCTCAACCCTTGACTTTGGACTTGCTTTGATCAACAGCATGTGGGCAGAAGTGGCAATAAGCCAGTTTCAAGCCTGGGTCTAAAGAGACGTCCCATGCCCCACGTGCCCTCTTGCTTCTCAAAAGAGTTGTCAGCATGAGCACAACTATCCCAGAATAAAGATAAAAGACCAATGGAGCTGAGTCAACCAGCCAAGCCCTATCCAGACTGGCCAACCCAGCAGACTCAGAGGTGCATGGGTATATATGTCTATTGCTTTAAGCCACCGAGCTTTAGGCTTCCCTGGTGGCTCAGATGGTAATGAATCCACTGGCAATGTGGGAGACCCAGATTCCCTGGGTCAGGAAGGTCCCCTGGAGAAGAGAATGACTACTACTCTAGTATTCTTGCCTGGAGAATCCCATGGACAGAGTCACCTGGCAGACTACATTCCATACGGTCAAAAAGAGTTGGACATGGCTGAACAACAAACACTTCACTTCTCTTCACTTCACTTCACTGAGCTTTAGGGTAGTTTGAAATGCAGCACAATTGCAACAGTCTCTTGAGAGTCCCATGGACTGCAAGATCAAACCAGTCAATCCTAAAGGAAATCAACCGTGAATAGTCACTGGAAAGATTGCTGCTGAAGCTGAAGCTCCAATACTTTGGCCACCTGATACAAAGAGCTGACTCATTGAAAAAGACCCTGATGCTGGGAAAGATGGAGGGCAGGAGGAGAAGGGGCGACAGAGGATGAGATGGTTGGGTGGCATCACCAACTCAATGGACATGAGTTTGAGAAACTCCAGGAGATGGTGTATGACAGGGAAGCCTGGCATGCTGCAGTCCATATGGTTGCAAAGAGTCAGGCACAACTGAGCAACTGAACAACAACATCTGATCCACTGGCCCAGAGAAGAAGCCCAAAGCCTGTGAAATTCAAGCACAACAAGACTGAATTAAAAATACTTCTGGTGCCCCACTTCTGCATTGTCCCTTCTAATGCACTGTAGAACTCACTCTTGTCCCAAATCCCTTGGAAAGAAGGCTGTGCTGCTTGTTATCCCAATCCATGGATTGTTTTCTTTTTAATGAAGGATGTAAAAGCAATGACTATATTTTTGGCAACAAACTGAGGCCCACAGAAGGCTGCTGAACCATGTGAAGATAGCTCCTAGACACAGGATCTGTGGGGAAAAGAACTTGATGAAGATAGACTTTCACTGTATTTCAGCTTTAGCCTTTCAGATTTGCTCCTCCCTCTGAGTCTTAAGACCAGAGATCAAGCCTTGAGCCTTTGGAGTGGGAGCACTGACTCCAAGACCCTAGACAACCAGAGAACTAACCCTAGGAAGGATCAAATCGTGAGAACTTATACCAAGGAAACTACTTGAGTACAAGACCTGGCATCACCCAACCACCAATAGCACCCTGTGCAGCACGCCTCATCTAAACAACAAACAAAACAAAAATACAAGCCAAATCATCAGCAGACAGGATTACCACCTCACTCAATGCTGCGCATCAGAGGGAAAACAAACAAATAAACAAAAAACTCAGCACAAATCTCACCCTATATGAAACTTACACAAACCACAGGACCAACCTTAGGAGGGCAGAAACCAAAAGGAAGAAAGAATTCAGACTTGAAGCCTGGGAAAAGGGGACCTCAAACACAATAAGTTAAAAAAAAATAATAATGAAAAGGAACAAACTAGAAACACATAAGTCCAAATAAATGAAGAGTAAACAGGCAAACTACCTGAAAAAGAATTCAGAATAATGACAGTAATAGGCAAACTACCTGAAAAAGAATTCAGAATAATGACAGTAAAGATCATCAGAAACCTTGTAAACAGAATGGAGAAGAAGCAAGAATTAATTAACAAAGACCTAGAAGAATTAAAGAATAAACATACAGAGACAAACAACACAATTACTGAAATTAAAACTACTCTGAAAGGAATCAATACCAGAATATATGAAGCAGAAGAATGAATCAGTGAGCTGGAAAATAAAATGGTGGAAATAATTTCTGAAGAGCAGAATAAAGTAGAAAGAATGAAAAGAACTGAGGGTAGTCTCAGAGGCCTCTGGGACAATATCAAATGCACCAACGTTCATATTATAGGGGTTCCCAGAAGAAGAAGAGAAAAAGAAATGGTATAGGAAAATTTTTTAAGAGATTATAGTTGAAAATTTCCCCAACATAGAAACAGAAATAGTCAATCAAGTCCAAGAGGAACAAAGAGTCCCATATAGCATAAACCAAGGAGAAACACACCAAGACATATACTAATCAAACTAACAAAGACTAAACACAAAGAAAGAATATTAAAAGTAGCAAGGGAAAAGCAACAAGTAACATACAAGAGAAACCCCTTACATTTAACAGCTGATCTTTCAGCAGAAACTCTGCAAGCCAGAAGGAATGGCAGGATATATTTAAAGTACTGAATGGGAAAAACCTACAACTAAGATTACTGTACCCAGCAAGGATCTCATTCAAAATTGACGGAGGAATAAAAAGCTTTTCAGACAAGTAGAAGTTAAGAGAATTCAATTACCACCAAACCAGCTTTACAGCAAATGTTAAAGGGACTTATATAGTCAGGAAATACAAGAGAAGAAAAAAGTTCTACAAAATCAATCCTAAACAATTAAGAAAATGGCGATAGGAACATATATATCAATAATTACTTTAAATATAAATGGATTAAATGCTCCAACCAAAAGACACAAACTGGCTGAATGGATACAAAAACAAGACCCATATATATGCTGTCTACAAGAAACCCACTTCAGGATTAAAGACACATATAAACTGAAAGTGAGAGGTTGGGAAAATATATTCCATGCAAATGGGAAGGAAAAGAAAGCTGGAGTAGAATCCCTCATATCAAACAAAATAGATCTTAAAGAAGATTACCAGAGATAAGGAAGGACACTACATAATGATCAAAGGATCAATCCAAGAGGAAGACATAACAGTTGTAAATATCTATGCACCCAACATAGGAGCACCTCAATACATAAGACAAACACTAACAGACATAAAAAGAGAAACTGACAGTAACACAATAATAATAAGAGACTTTAACACCCCCTCACACCAACAGACAGATCATCAACACAGAAAATTAATAAGGAAATACAAGTCTCAAATGATACATTAGATGAGATGGATTCTCATTGAAATCTTCAGGACAATCCATCCAAATCCAGAAGAATACACCTTCTTCTCAAGTGCATGTGGAACATTCTCTAAGATAGACCACATCCTGGGTAACAAATCAAACGTCAGTAAATTTAAGAGAATTGAAATTGGATCAAGGATCTTTTCTGATCACAATGCTTTGAGACTATATATCAATTACAAGAAAAAAAATCTGTAAGAAACACAAACACATGGAGATTAAACAACATGTCTCTAAATAACCAACGGGTTACTGAAGAAATCAAAAGGGAAATCAAAAAATTTCTAGAAACAAATGACAATGAAAACATGACAATTCAAAACCTATGGAATGCAGCAAAAGCAGTTCTAAGAGGGAAATTTATAGCAATGCAATTTGACCTCAAGAAACAAGAAAAACATCGAATAGACAGCCCAACTTTACACCTAAAACAACTGGAAAAAGAACAAAACACACACACACACACACCAAAATTAGTAAAAGGAAAGAAATAATACAGATCAGAGCAGAAATAAATGACAAAGAAATGAAAGAAACAATAGTAAACAGTAATAAAATTAAAAGCTGGTTCTTTGAGAAGGTAAACAAAATTGACAAACTTTTAGCCAGACTCATCAAGAAAAAAAGAGAGAAGAATCAAATCAACAAAATTAGAAATGAAAAAGGAGAGATTAAAACGGACAATGAAATACAAAGGATTATAAGAGACTATTATGAACAACTATATGGCAATAAAATGGATAAACTGGAAGAAGTGGACAGATTCTTAGAAAAATTCAATCTTCCAAGACTGAACCAGGAAGAAATAGAAGTTATGGACAACCCAATTATAAGTACTGAAATCGAGGCTGTGATCAAAAATCTCCCAAAAAACAAAAGCCCAGGACCAGATGGTTTCACGGGAGAATTCTATCAAACATTTAGAGAAGAGCCAATGCCTATCCTTCTAAAACTGTTTCAAAAAATTGCAGAGGAAGGAGCACTTCCAAACTCATTCTACAAGGCCACCATCATCCTGATATCAAAACCAGCAAAGACAACACAAAGAAAGAAAACTACAGGCCAACATCACTGATGAACATAGATGCAAAAATCTTCAACACAATTTTCGCAAACAGAATTCAGCAACACATCAAAAAGCTAATACACCATGATCAACTTGGATTTGTTCCAGGGATGCAAGGATTCTTAAATACATGCAAATCAATCAATGTGATACACCATATTAACAAATTGAAAGATAAAAACCATATGATAATCTCAATAGATGCAGAAAAAGCCTTTGACAAAATTCAGCATCCATTTATGATTGAAACTCTTCAAAAATCAGGCATAGAAGTGAACTACTTCAACATAGTAAAGCCCATGTATGATAAGCCTACTGCAAACGTTATTCTCAATGGTGAAAAATTGAAAGCATCCCCCCTAAGATCAGGAACAAGACAAGGGTGTGCATTTTCACCACTATTATTCAACATAGTTCTGGAAGTCCCAGCTACAGTAATCAGAGAAGAAAAAGAAATAAAAGGACTCCAGGTCAGAAAAGAAGTAAAGCTCTCCCTGTTTACAGATGACATGATACTGTACGTAGAAAACCCTAAAGATAGTGTCAGAAAATTGCTAGAGCTAATCAGTGAATTTAGCAAAGTTACAGGATACAAAATCAATACACAGAAATCACTTGCATTTCTATATACTAACAATGAAAAATCAGAAAGAGAAATTAAAGAATCAATCCCATTCACCATTGCAACAAAAAGGATTAAATATCTAGGAATAAATTTACCTCAGGAGACAAAAGAACTCTACACAGAAAATTATAAGACACTCTTGATTTAATTTCCAGAAGTCTGGGGGGTGGATCATAGAGGATCCTGCTGTGATTTATGTCGGAGAGTGTTTTGCCTATGTTCTCCTCAATGAGTTTTATAGTTTCTGGTCTTACATTTAGATCTTTAATCCATTTTGAGTTTACTTTTGTGTGTGGTGTTAGAAAGTGATCTAGTTTCATTCTTTTACAAGTTGTTGACCAATTTTCCCAGCACCACTTGTTAAAGAGATTGTCTTTACTCCATTGGATCTAATCAAAATTAAAAGCTTCTGCACAACAAAGGAAAATATAAGCAAAGTGAAAAGACAGCCTTCTGAATGGGAGAAAATAATAGCAAATGAAGCAACTGACAAACAACTAATTTCAAAAATATACAAGCAACTTATGCAGCTCAATTCCAGAAAAATAAATGACCCAATCAAAAAATGGGCCAAAGACCTAAATAGACATTTCTCCAAAGAAGACATACGGATGGCTAACAAACACATGAAAAGATGCTCAACATCACTCATTATCAGAGAAATGCAAATCAAAACCACAATGAGGTACCACTTCACACCAGTCAGAATGGCTGCGATCCAGAAGTCTGCAAGCAATAAATGCTGGAGAGGGTGTGGAGAAAAGGGAACCCTTTTACATTGTTGGTGGGAATGCAAACTAGTACAGCCACTATGGAGAACAGTGTGGAGATTCCTTAAAAAATTGCAAATAGAATTGCCTTATGACCCAGCAATCCCACTGCTGGGCATACACACCGAGGAAACCAGAATAGAAAGAGACACATGTACCCCAATGTTCATCGCAGCACTGTTTATAATAGCCAGAACATGGAAACAACCTAGATGTCCATCAGCAGATGAATGGATAAGAAAGCTGTGGTACATATACACAATGGAGTATTACTCAGCCATTAAAAAGAATACATTTGAATCAGTTCTAAGGAGATGGATGGAACTGGAGCCGATTATACAGAGTGAAGTAAGCCAGAAAGAAAAACACCAATACAGTATACTAACGCATATATATGGAATTTAGAAAGATGGGGATGATGACCCTGTATGCGAGACAACAAAAGAGACTCAGATCTATAGAGTGAACTTTTGGACTCTGGGGGAGAGAGAGAGGGAGAGGGTGGGATGAGATGGGAGAATGGCATTGAAACATGTATACTATCAAGTAAGAAACGAATCGCCAGTCGATGTCCGATGCAGAATGCAGGATGCTTGGGACTGGTGCAAGGAGAGGACCCAGAGGGATGGCATGGGGTGGGAGGTGGGAGGGGATTCATGTTTGGGAACGCTTGTACACTCGTGGTGAATTCATGTCAATGTTGGGCAAAACCAATACAGTAATGTAAAGTAAACTAAAGTTAAAATAAAAATTAAAAAAAAAAAAAAAAAGACACTCTTGAAAGAAATCAAAGATGACATAAACAGATGGAGAGATATTCCATGCTCTTGGGTAGGAAGAATCAATATTGTGAAAATGACTATACTACCAAATGCAATCTACAGATTCAATGAGATACCTATCAAATTACCAATGACATCTTTCACAGAACTAGAACAAAAAATTTCACAATTCATATGGAAACACAAATGATCCTGAATAGCCAAAGCAGTCTTGAAAAAGAAGAATAAAGCTGGAGGCATCAACCTTCCTGACTTCAGATTATACTATAAAGCTACAGTCAACAAGACAGTATGGTACTGTCACAAAAACAGAAATATTGACCAATGGAACAAGATAGAAAGCCCAGAAATAAACCCATGCACCTATGGGTACCTTTTTCTTTTTTTACTTTTAAGGACAAACTTTATCCAAATCTTGTGTCATATTAGTATACTTCTAAATTCAAACAGAGTATTAGTCAAAACTAGACACAGCAAAGCTTCAGAAACAAAACAAAAATTTTGAAGGAGTTACTGCTAACAAAGCCATCCCCCCAAGTAGTATCATATAATATGCTTGTCAGAAACCCATAATTTTCTATTTTAAACACTATTATTCAGAAGAAACCAAAATACTCTCTTTTTTTTTGCAATATGAGTAATGTGTTAGCAAACTGTTTAGCAAAATAAATCCTTCCAACTGATTAGAAAGATGACATATTTAAAGGGAGAAGAAACATCTCAACTCCACATATACAGAAACAGCACTATAAATACACCACGTAGGGAGTCTAAGATCTGTTTTGTTTTCAACACAAAGTTTTCAAAAATGACAACTTCTTGTGCTTACACCTCTCAATTTTCTCAAATATTTTTGTTAGTCTGGTGACGATGGCACTTATTTCAGAGCAGCTTTGGACTGACTGATCACACATACAGATCCACAGTTAAATCTCTATCATCTCCAGGCCTCTTTTCTCAGACGGACTCTTATCCAATTTGGGTATACCATTCCAGACATCTCAGGGTTCACTATCTCCTCTATGCCATTTGAAAGGTCCAAAACCTTTGTGTTCTCTTCAGTTATTCCCAAAATCTCACATTTAGACCACATGTTTCTGAGACTTGACCACACAACACATTTGGATCTGACAGTAAACCCATTCAGAGTGTACGTGTTCTCTGGTTGAGCTACCCATGCGAACTGATAAGACCTGTCGGCTGGGCCAACCACCCAGGGTTGCGCCTCTGTGCAGGCATTTGCAGCTCAAGGTGCCCTCATGGATACCTTATTTTTGACAAAGGAGACAAGTATACACGATGGGGCAAAGACAGCATCTTCAATAAACGGTGTTAGGAAAACTGGACAGCTACATGTAAAAGAATGAAATTAGAACACTTCCTAACATCAAACACAAAGATAAACTCAAAATGCATTAATGACCTAAATGTAAGACCAGAAACTATAAAACTCTTAGAGGAAAACATAGGCAGAACACTCATGACATGAATCAAAGCAAGATCCTCCATGACCCACCTCCGAGAGTAACAGAAATAAAAACAAAAGTAAACAAGTGGGACATGATTAAACTTAATAGCTTTTGCACAGCAAAGGAAAATACAAGCAAGGTGAAAAGACAACCCTCAGAATGGGAGAAAATAATAGGAAATCAAACAACTGACAAAGGATTAATTTCCAAAATATACAAGCAGCTCATACAACTCAATACCAGAAAAACAAACTACCCAATCAAAAAGTAAGAAAAAGACCTAAACAGACATTTCCTCAAAGAAGACATATAGATGGCTAACAAACACATGAAAAGATGCTCAACATCACTCTTATTAGAGAAATGCAAATCAAACCCACAATGAGATATCACCTCACTCTTGTCAGAATGGCCATCGAAAGGTCTATAAACAATAAATGCTGGAGAGGGTGTGGAGAGAAGGGAAAGCTCTTGCACTGTCGGTGGAAATGTAAATTGATACAGCCACTACGGGATACGGTATGGAGAGTCCTTAAAAAACTAGGAATAAAACCACCATATGACCAAGCAGTCCTACTCCTAGGCATATACCCTGAGGAAACCAAAATTGAAAAAGAGACATGTATCCCATTGTTCATTGCAGCACTATTTACAATAGCTAGAACATGGAAGCAACCTAGATGTCCACTGACAGATGAATGGATAAAGAAGTTGTGGTACATATGCACAATGGAAAATTAGTCAGCCATAAAAAGGAATGCATTTGAGTCACTTCTGATGAGGTGGATGAACCTGGAACCTATTATACAGAGTGAAGTAAGTCAGAAAGAGAAAGATAAATATCATATTCTAATGCATATATATAGAATCTAGAAAAATGGTACTGAAGAATTTATTTACAGGGCAGCAGTGGAGAAACAGACATAGAGAACAGACTTATGGAGATGGGGAGAGGGGAGGAGAGGGTGAGAGGCATGGAAAGAGTAACATGGAAACTCATATTAGCGTATGTAAAATAGCCAATGGGAATTTGCTGTATGGCTCAGGAGACTCAAACAGGGGCTCTGTATCAACCTAGAGGGATGGGATGGGGAGGGACATGTGAGGGAGGTTCAAAAAGGAGGGGATATATGTATACCCATGGCTGATCCATGTTGTTGTATGGCAGAAACCAACACAAAACTGTAAAAACTTTACAAACAAAAAAATAATTAAAAGAAGAAATTTACTTCTTCAGAAAAAAAATGACTTTTAATTTTCTTTTTACTTCTTACAAGTAAAAAGAAAGATGCTTTCCATTGATTTGTTGTGACAGTTTCTCCATGATATGAGCAGTTATATGCATGGGATAAAACAATGTACATGAGATGGAGTAACCATTTCATCTCTTTTGCATGGTCTAGATATTGCTTCCATGTCTAAACGTTCCACATAAGCAGCGTGTGATCAAGACGCCTAGAGTGAATTTTCATGTGGACTTATTAAAGTATTGATGAGTCAGTTGAACTGAGGTGGATTAACCTAGAGCCTGTTATACAGAATGAAGTAAGTTACAAAAAGAAAGACAAATATCGTATATTAATGCACACACACATACGCACACACACATATATATACGACACAGCAGGGAAAGGAGAAAGTGGGACTAATTGAGGCACTAGCATTGACATCTATACACTACTATGCATAAAATAGATGAGTAGTGGGAAACTGCTATAAAACGTGGGGATCCCAGCCTGGCACTCTGTGACCACCTAGAGGGGTGGGATGGGGGTGGGGTG